>CM019159.1:29174468-29319863 GCA_009733165.1 Naja naja | reverse complement strand
TTGCATGTAATGAGCCTATCTCATATATTAGTTTCACCTTTTAAGTTGCATTACTGAAATAAATGAACTTTTTGCGATATTCTAATTTTGAGTTTCACATGTATTTGTAGTTTTGACATTAATTATATTAACATGTAACCTAATACTGCTACCACTGCAACAACTAGTTGCTGAATGTTTTTGCTTCTTTTCTTTTAAACTCAGCTGCCCCTTATTGGATAAGAGAACCTTCAAACCTTGTATTATCTCCTGGAGAAGATGGTTCCTTGATTTGTACAACTAATGGAATCCTAAACCCAGCATAAGCTGGTTAGCAAATGGAATTCCAGTTGAAAGTATGGGCTGTTTCACTTTTATGTCATGTTAGATTTTTTGCTTGATATTAGTGGTTTTATCAGTATAAGTTTTGAACAAGTAGTCAAAGTTTAGTTAAGAATGAGCAAAACATTTTCCACATTTGTAGAGTTTCCATGGTATAGTTTAATGTAAGTACAGTAATGGACATTATTCTCTAAAGATTACACAGAGAGAATAATGATTAAAATTAAAATTGAATTATAAATTCATTTATTTATTTAAGAAGAAATTAATGATATTTGTCTTCAAAGTAAGACTTTTAATCTGCAAAGCAGTCAGATCATTAAGTTGAAGAAAGGAATCTAAAACCAATTCTATCAGATGCTTCAGTGTGAAATAGTAGTTCCTTGATACTTCTAAACCAGGCTACCATTCAACCCTTTCTGAAGTTTATTTTTCTTTCCCATTAAGTTGCTATGCACATTGATTCAGGACTCTGAAAAAGAACATTTCAAATTGTAGCTCACAAAGGAGAGCCAGCATCTCATGTCAAGCAATTAATTAGAGGAAAAGGATAAGAAAGCTCTAGATTGCTAAACTCATATAATGGAGAAGCACTTTAAGAAGATTTTTAATACTGTATTTATTTTTATAAATTATTCATGCTTTTCATCCACTGGGATGCTCTATTGGTGCATAGATGGTTATACATTTAATTGTATAATTGATTTTACATTTATTTTTATACTTGATTGTACATACAAAAAAGAATTCCAAGCAGATTGAAGATATTCTAAGCAAGATAGAAACAAAACTGAGAGTAACAAAGATAAATGGGGAGGAAGAGTATGAAATTGCCTTCCTAATTATATTAGAAACATTTGCTATGTTTTAATCTTTTGAGGAAAAAATATCCCATTATATTTTCATATAATCAAAAGTAAGCCTCTCAACATCTGCTGTTATAGCTCCCAGCTTTCTTCACTACTGACCTTCCTGTTGAGAATTATAGAAATATTTATAGAGACATAACTGCCTACCTTGATCTGTTGAAGAAGAGAAGAGAAACCACAACCGAGAACTTTATATTTGCATGAAGAAAGTATTTTATATTTGCATCAACAAGAGAATAATTAGGGGCCATCGAAATAGAAACACCCCCATAACATGAATAAACGGGACAATACTTCCCGCCTACCAGATATCTGGAAACTAACCCTAATCAACAAACAAGTCCACCACGAAAACCAACACCCGACCCAAAATAACACATGATGCCACCACCTATCTCCCTCACCAGACTCAAACCCAAGCCCACCCCACAGACGAAAGGCAACCACCATCCAGAAACCAGACCATGGCTGCAACCCCCACTGCCCCCTCCGACCCAAACTAAGCAAACTGACACACGCTATAAACACATAGCCAGACCTCAAACTCGGAGCCAAACCAAGGCCAGAATGTCATCACAGCCTTCCAACCCAGGATAGTACATCATGGAACTCAGGAGATTACAACACAAAAACTCAGGAGGTTGCAACACAGACAAGCGACCCAGGAGATTACAGCACAAGACCCAGGATGTTACTACAATAAAACTCAGAAGGTCATCACACAGTCACCACCCAGGTAGCTACAACACAAAGGCTGAAGGACACACAGCCACCACCTCAGCCACACAGGCTCTTACAAAAAACCAACCAATCAGCAAACATCAACTCCATCAACCAATCAGAAGCAACAACACAGCCAACCAATCAGCCAACCAATCCAGCTTACAACAGAGCCAGCACACCACACCTCCCCTCCAGTATTTATAGAGAAGGCAGCTCGATCCTTTGCTGGCACAAGCACAAAGCTGAAGACACCAGCCTGAAGATGGCAAGTGGGATCTCATCAGCTGCTCCAAGATACTCTCAATCTTACATGGGACAAGACCCAAATACCAAGACCTACATACATATATATATATATATATATATATATATATATATATATAGGTCTTGGTGTATTCGGGTCTTGTCGTGTAAATTAAATCTGCTAACAGCGTTTGATGAAATCTCATCCGTCATCTTCAGGCTGGTGTCTTCCTTCGTTCTCCTGGGAGAAGTGTGTGATCGTGGCTGTTTTCCTTTTAAACTCTAGAGTTGGCTGTGTACTTCTTGATTGGTTTGTGGAGTTGATGTATGCAGATTGGATGGCTTTTCCTGAGACCCTGTGTGGCTGAGGTGCTGGCTGTGTGTCTCTCAGCCTTTTGTGTTGTAACGACCTGGGTAATGGGCTGTGTGATGACCTGAGTTCTATTGTTGTGATGTCCTGGGTGTGGTGCTGTAATCTCCTGGGTCGTTGTCTGTGCTGCAACCTCCTGATGTTTTGTGTTGTGATCTCCTGAGTTCTGTGATGTAGTATCCTGGGTGGAAGGCTGTGATGTGGCATTCTGGGCCTTGGTTTGGCTCCGAGTTTGAGGTCTGGCTATGTGTTTATAGCGTGTGTCAGTTTGCTTAGTTGGGGGTTGGAGGGGGTGTAGCAGCTGGTGTTGCAGCCATGGTCTGGTTTCTGGATGGTGGTTGCCTTTCTTTCATCTGTGGCGTGGGCTTGGGTTTGAGTCTGGTGAAGGAGATTGGTGGTGGCATCATGTGTTATTTTGGGTCGGTGTTGGTTTTGTGGCTGGGACTCGTTTGTTGATTAGGGCTAGTTTCCAGATGTCTGGTAGGTGGGAAGTATCATCCCGTTTATTCATGTTATGGGGTGTTTCTCTATTTCGATGGCCTAATTATTCTCTTGTTGAAGTGTTCAGTATTGGAGATAAGTTTGGATCCCTCAAAATCAATTTCATGTCCTGTGGCTTTAAGGTGCTGGAAAAGGGAGGAAGTTTTTCTTCTTTTCTGACTGCGTTCTTGTGTTCTCGTCGTGCATTTATTCTCCTGTTGGTTTGTCCAATGTATGTGGCTGGGCAAATTTTGCATGGTATTTTATAAACTCCTTGGTTTTCTAGCTGGATCTTGTCTTTGGGGTTTCTTAAGATGTTGGCTATTTTTTGATCAGTGCCAAAGGCTGTCCTGATATTGTGTTTGTGGAGAATTTTGCTGATTTTATCTGTGGTGCCTTTGATGTAGGGAGGAGGGCGATGCCATTGTCCTGTTCTGTGTCTTGGTTTTGGGGGAGTCTCCTGGATTAGGTTGGTGATTGTGCTTCTTTGGAATCCATTGGACATTAATACGTTAGTGAGGGTGTGTAATTCTGTTCTCAAGTGGTCTTTGTCAGCTAGGTTTGGTTCTGGAGATGAGGGTCTTGGCTCTGAGTTGATCTGTGCAGGGTGGTGATGGGATTGTGCATTTAAGTAGCGGTTAGTGTGTGTCTTTTTCTGGTAGATGGTGTGTCCTAGGGAGCCGTTGGGTTTTGTAAATTAGGCGTCCAGGAGCGGAAGTTGATTGTTGGTTTCTGTTTCCATGGTAAATTGTATTTTGGGGTGTAGGCTGTTGAGATGTGTGAGGAAGTTGTCCAGTTTTTCTTTCCCGTGTGGCCAAATTACGAAAGTGTCATCTACATATCTAAGCCAGAGTTTGGGTTTGTATTCGGTTTGTCTAGAGCATTGGTTTCAAAATGTTCCATGTATAGGTTAGCGATGACGGGTGAGGGTGATCCCATAGGTGCTCCTTCTATCTGTTTATATCTTTGTCCATTGTGGATGAATGCGTGTTGGAAAGGCAATGGTTGGTCAGATCTAGGATGTGCTTAGGGGTTGTATTTGTTTTGGATAGCTGTCAAGGCTTCTTTAATAGGTACTTGAGTGAAGAGGATATGACATCAGAGCTCACAAGTAGGTCACTGGGTTGTAGGTTTTGTTTCTTTATTGTTTCTATGAAGTGGAAAAATTTTATGTGCGTGTGGTGATGGATTCTGTGTAGGGCTGGAGTTGTTTGGCGAGAATTTGGCAAGGTTCTGTAGAGGTGAGCCTATGGAGCTGACTATGGGTCTGAGTGGTGTTCCTTCTTTGTGTATCTTGGGGAGCCATAGAGCTTAGGGCATCTAGATGATTTTCTCTGGGGATGATTCTTTGTTGGATCTCTTCACTGATGGGCGAGGCTTTTATTTTGGATTTGGTGGTTTTCTCTAGATAGGTGGTGGGGTCTGTGTTTAGAGGTTTGTAGGCGGGGTCTTGGAGTAGGTTGGATAGTTTGGATTGGTAGTCAGATGTGTTCATCACGACTGTGGCGTTGCCTTTGTCTGCTGGGAGGATGATTATGTTGTTGTCTTTCCTCAAGTTGCTGAGTGCTTTTGTTCTTCTTTGTGTAAGTTGCTTCTGGGTGGACTGCTGGAGCAGAGGACGTTGGTGACTTCAAGTCTGATTTTATTGGCTGTGTCTGGGTTAATTTTGGCTAGGCTAGCTTCAACTCCATATGATGTTTTCAGTGGGGATGCGTTTGGGGCGACAGCAAAGTTGAATCCTTTGGAAAGGACATTGGTTTCTGCCATGGTGAGGGTTCTGTCTGATATGTTGTGTACTGTTTGTTTCATGCATTGTTGTGGGGGTTTGGGCTTCTGGCGTTTCTCTAGTCTGTGGAGTTTGTTGGTGTGTGTGTCTGTCTTGTGAAAGGTTTCTGTTTCGGCTCTCCAGAGGGCTAGTTGTTTGGATTTGTCCCAGAGTGCTGGGTGGATTTTGTTACTGAGTTTGAGGTGGAGGTGAGTAGGTCCCTGTTGGTTTGGTCTAGTAGGAATCTTTTCCTGTGGAGTTCGTTTCTGATTAGAGCTAATGCAGTTCTTTTCAGGATCCTTTCAGTGGCTGAGGTTTTAGTGTGGAATTTGAGTTGGAAGCATGTGGGGATCGTTTTTCTCCGCAATTGCGTAGGAATGTGAGGTCACATAAGATGGTGGCTCTTGCGCCGAGTTTCTCATAGATCCGGTCAGCTGGAAGGTTTCCTCCCGTAGAGGTAGGATATTTGTTTTAAGTAGATTTTCGGGTAAAGGTATGTAGGTCTTGGTGTATGGTCTTGTCCCGTGTGAATTGAGAATACCTTGGCAGCGTTCGGCCAATCTCATCCGTCATCTTCAGGCTGTGTCTTCAGCTTTGTTCTCTGGGAGAATGTGTGATTGGCTGTTTTCCTTTAAACTCTAGGTTGGCTGTGTTGTTACTTACAACACAAAACATCAGGAGGTTGCAGCACAGACAACGACCCAGGAGATTACAGCACCACAGGACATCACAACAATAGAACTCAGAAAGAGGTCATCTGGCCATTACCCAGGTGGTTACAACACAAAGGCTGAGACACACAGCCAGCACCTCAGCCACACAGGGTCTCAGGAAAAACCCATCCAATCTGCATACATCAACTCCACAAACCAATCAAGTAACAACACAGCCAACTCTAGAGTTTAAAGGAAAACAGCCACAATCACACACTTCTCCCAGGAGAACAGCTGAAGACACCAGCCTGAAGATGACGGATGAGATTTAGTCGAAGCGTTGCCAAGGTATTCTCAATCTTACGGGACAAGACCCGAATACACCAAGACCTATATATACATATACATATACATATACATATACATATATATATATATATATATATATATATATATATATATATATATATATTTGTTTCGTGAATTTCACGCGGGGTAAAGGTATGTAGGTCTTGCTTGGTGTGTCGGGTCTTGTCCGTCTGATAGTACCTTAACAGCGGCTATCCGTCATCTTCATTCAGTAATCTCAGCTGTCTCGTTCCCAGAGAACGAAGCTGAAGACACAACCTGAAGACGGATGAGATTTAGTTGAAAGCGTTGCCAAGGTATTCTCAATCTTACGGACAAGACCGAATATACAAGACCTACATACCTTTACCCGTGAAAGTCTCGAAAACAAATATATATGTATATATATATATAAACTAAGATATGTAACATTTATATATAACTAAATATAAGCCACCAGTGTGCAGCAGCAGTCAAAAAAGCCAACACAATCCTAAATTGCTTTAGCAGAGGGATAAATCAGATCAAGTATTACTAATACCACTCTAAAACCTTAGTAAGACCACACCTAGAGTATTGCATCAGTTTTGTACCACACTATAAAAAAGATGTTGAGGCTCTAGAAAAAGTGCAGAGAAGAGCAAGCAGGATGATTAGGGGATTGTAGACTAAAACATATGAAGAAGCGATTTACAGGAACTGGGAGTGGCTAGTCTAGTGAAGAGAAGGACCAGGGGAGACATGATAGCAGTCTTCCAATATTTGAGGGGCTGCCACAGAGAGGAAGGATTTAAGTTAGACCAGACAAGGAATAATGGATGGAAACTGAACAAAGAGAGATTTAATTTGGAAATAAGAAATTTTCTGACAGTGAGAACAATCAACCAATGGCACAGCTTGCTTTCGGAAGTTGTGGAAGCTTCATCACTTGAGAGATTTGACTGCCATTTGTCAGAAATGGTGTAGGGCAATGGTTCCCAAACTTTTTCAGTCTTCTGCCCCCTTGGTGCTACAAACTCATTCTCAGTGCCCCCCACCCAAAGATGGAATTCAAATTTCTTAACCATGGGTGTGGCCTAATTTGTGGGTGTGGCTTGGTCATGTGACTGGGGTGGGCGTGGCTTGCTGGCTGGCGTGGCTTGGTGGTCACATGACTGGGTGGGCGTGGTTTGGTAGTCATGTGACTGGGTGGGCATGGCCAAGTGGCCATGTGACTGGCAAACCAAATACAAGTGGTCCCCGCTTCTAATTTATGACTGACCTCCCCAGAGCTACTTGTCCTGTTTCTGGAGTTTTGACAGTCATTCTCTCTCTCTCTCTCTCCCTTCTATACCGGCTGCAGCAGGTGGTTGGACTAGATATCTCATTCACTTTCTCCTCCCTCCCTCCCCCTCTTTCTTTCTTTTTTTCTTTCTTTCTGTCCCTTCCACCCCCCTCGTTCTTTGTCTATCCCTTTTTCTTCCTTTCTCTCTCTTTTTCTTTCTCTCCCTTTTTTTCTTTCTTGTCTCTTCCTTCTCTCTCTCTTTCCCCCTCTCTCTTTCTCTTTTTTCTCTCTTTCCCTCTCTCTCTCCCTTCCTCCCTCCCTCCCTCTATCCCTCCCAACAAGGTAGTCACCTGGCAGCGTTGCTTGTGATGAGTCCCCCAGAGTCCCAAGGACCGGGCGCGATTGTCTGTTCACGCCCAGTCCCGCATCGCCCGGAAAAGCCAGCAGGCAAGGTTTCCAGGTCCAATAAAGGGGCTGCAGGTGGGACTTCAACTCCTCCCTCTTTTGGGGAAAAGGCTGAGAACTTCAAGGGAGGCTGCAGCCTCACCCACCACAGGAGCTGTGGGAGAAGTGAGCTGCAGGAAAAGTGAAGCCCATCCTGACCGGCTCACCTTTCCCTCTGCCACCAGCTGCAGGAGGAAGGTAAGTTTGTAGGCAGTCAGAAAAGCCCAAACTGCTGTGGTTTGGGTTTTTCCAAATGCCTACAAACTTACCTTCCTCCTGCAGCTGGTGGCAGAGGGAAAGGTGAGCCAGTCAGGGCAGACCCATCACTACTCGGCTCCACGCCGGCCCACGTCTCGTGAGCTGCTGGGGCTCGCAGGTCACGGCTGCTGAAGGGGAGTGTGGGAGGCAACTAGGAAGCATGAGGCTTACGCCACCTGCATCGCCCCTCTGCCAGCCGCCCCTCTGAGCATTTTAGCTCCATGGGTGGAAGATCCACTCTCGCGAGGCTTGACTTGCATCATTCTCACGGCGGTGGCCCGCATTCAGCCAAAGTGCGCAGGCTGGCGGGTGGCAGAGAGAAGGGGCGGCAGACGAGGGGTGATGCAGGAGGCATGCCATCGTGCTCTCTGGTCGCCACCCCCGCCCCTAGCAGGCAAGGCCCAGCAGCTGCAGAGAATCCAGGCAGGACCCAACTGGCAATGGGTCAGCCCTGGCTCACCTTCCTCTCGGCCACCAGCAAGCCAGGCAAGTGGAGTGGGGGGGAGCTGAATTGTGCCCTGTGAGGAGCCCACCTCCAGCACTCCTCTGCCACCCCCCTTGCCTCTTAGCGCCCCCTGCTGCCCCCTTTGCCTCTTAGTGCCCCCCTAAGTCATCCCACTGCCCCCCAGGGGGCAGTACTGCCCACTTTGGGAACCACTGGTGTAGTGTCTCCTGCTTGGGCAGCAGGTTGTACTAGATGACCTACAAGATCCGTTCCTGTTAATCTGTAATCTGATACAAATGTTCCACTCACTTGAGATCTAATTAAAACCTAATTTGGATTACTAATATTAAACTATTAAACTAATGAGTTAGAATAAGGTTGGTGCATGACAGAGTGAAGGAATAAGTGTGGAGCTCATGTATGTATGTATGTATGTGAAGAAGCAGACACCTTGCGATCTCTGGAGCGAAAATTATATTTATTATACATACTAAGCTTTTGTCAGCCTCTGCTGACATCGTCAGAGGCTGACGACAGCTTAGTAAGTATAATAAATATAATTTTAGTTCCGGAGATCACAAGGTGTCTGTTTCTTCTCTTACAAGGATATATACATGTATGTCTATGTGCAGTATTTCTGACCTTCCTTCAAAATATTTTATTGCAATCCAGAGACAACTTTTTCAGTGTTGAATAATTTAATCTATCCTCTGTGTTTTAATAGTTGCTCCTGAAGATCCCAGTCGAAAAGTTGATGGTGACACAATTATTTTCACTAATGTGCAAGAAAGATCAAGTGCTGTATACCAGTGTAATGCCTCTAATGAATATGGATATCTATTAGCAAATGCATTTGTGAATATTTTAGGTAAGACAGTTGGTGCTTTTTAAAAATTAAAAAAACCAATATTAATGGTGTTCATTAGTAGACAGTAAATGCTACAATATTGGCTTATTGGTAACTTTAGTATTTATTCGACTTGTCTTTCCAGTACCTCAGTTATATTATTATATTAATATAAATTTAACTATATTAAAATACATAAAGCAGTATAGTTAAAGAATAAAAAAGAATATAATCAATATCAGATTTGATATCTCAACATCAAATGTCAGCCCCAATAAAGTCTTACATGCAATCATATTCATTTTTATTAGGGGGATTAGTAGGCGAGACTCTATAAAAGTAAAGATTTCCCCTGTCCGACTCTAGAGAATGGTGCTTCTTAGCTGAGAGAGCCGGAGTTGTCCACAGACACCTCTGTGGTTACGTGGCCAGCATGTCTATATGCCAAGATGCACAGAACACCATTACCTTGCCACTGAAGTACCTATTTATTTACTTGCACAATTTTGAACTGCTAGGTGGGCAGAAGTTGGAGCAAGTAATGAGAGCTCACCCCATTGTGCGGCACATTGTCTTACATGTAATCCTATTTATCTTTATATGGGAGATCATTAGGCTAGGTAATTTGCATAAGAAAATTATTCATATTACTCAGCTTTTTATGATATGTGTGGCTTCAAATCAGTGGTAACCCCTGGTGACTGCTTGCACAAGTCCCTGCAGTTGTCTTGGCAACATTTTTGGAAGTGGTTTGTCCTTGCCTTCTTCCTACAATTGAAAGCGTAAGGCCCAAAGCCATCCAACTGGATTTGTGTCTAAAGTCAAACTAGAACTTAAATTCTTTTGATTTCTAGCCTGCTACTTTTACTGCTATACCAAACTGGATTACAGGTGGTCCCTGGGTTAAGAATGCCTGACCTAAAGACAACCCCTAAATATTTTGTTAGATGGTTACTAGTCTTATTCAAATTTTTACATGATATAAGGCAGAGAACTGTCTAGGAAAATAAAAAAATCTTGATAAATTTATTATTGAGATCTCAAATATTGCATTTACTGAAACAAAAGACACTTTTCCCCCAAAGTTACATATCTGTAACAGCAGAGAGTTCTACTTAATTCACTTGGAATATGATAATGGCAACATAATTCACTTAGGATATGATAATGGCAACATTATTATTACATATTATTGGGGCATTAAATTACCCAAAGTAGGTAACCTCATCAATGCTAGACATATATACTTATATAAATAAGCTAGATATATAAACTTTCTTATTCAAAATATTGAATTCAAAATATTCACAACATTTTAAAAGATATTTTTATTTTCAGCTGAACCACCAAGAATCCTTACTCCATACAATAAACTTTATCAAGTCATTGAAAATAAGCCTGCATTGTTAGATTGTGCTTTTTTTGGTTCACCTATGCCTGAAGCTGAATGGTAAGTTGCTCACAATGGGGGGGATCATTCATGCTTAGCACACATTAAACTAATGAATATTGTAAGAATCTGTAAAGTTAAATAGAGATTGATATCTTTTTGTGTACTTTAATTGTTCATCTTCCATTTCATGTGAAGGGAACCTTGATTAATTAATTAATTTATTTTATTAAGAAAATAATTTATAAATAAAATAATTTATATAATTTATAAATAAAATAATTTATATTTAATTTATAAATTAATTTATTCAGTTTTCAATTTTATACATAATTAATCTGTCTTACACTACTTAGCAAACAAACATCTGATGACAAATTACATCCATGACTATAAATAATAATTATCTTTTCTTTTAAATAACTGCCAACAGGAGGGGAGTCAATTAAATTTGGGATCACAGGGGTAAGCAATTCCCCCTACCAAGTGCTCTCATCAAAATAATCACCCAGGGATCAACAGCAATTTCAGATCATGGAGTGGAAAGATTGAAAATGTTAGCCTTGTGTGATATGTTGTAGTCTCAAAATTTATTGGGGACGTTATATTAAAATAGCATATTAAATCAAATCATTTATTTAACATTTTGTGAGTTGGCTCTTTTTAACATTTATTTAACAGTTTTTTGGCTCTTTTTAACAGTTATTTAACATTTTGTGAGTTGGCTCTTTTTTTGTTGTGTATGTATATAATCATCTTTCTACAGTTTGTCACATATTATTTCTATTGGGGTTTAGGGATGCAGTGGACATGTTGCCTTCAAATAAAGTTTAAATTAATGCATAATTTGGACAATCTCTTTCCAATACATAGGTTTCAAGGAGTGAAAGGTAGCATTCTCCAGGGCAACCAGTATGTTTTCCATAATAATGGCACCTTGGAAATTCTGAAAGCCCAGAAGAACAGCAGTGGCACGTACACCTGCATAGCAAGAAATAAACTAGGAAAGGCACAAAATAATGTTCAGTTAGAAATCAAGGGTAAGAAATCCTGACTCTGAAATAAAAGCCTCATAATCTGTTTGCTGATTTGTAACTGTTAAGCATCATAGTAATTATTTTATGTTTCAGAACCCACAATGATTATTAAGCAGCCTGAATACAAAGTAGTACAAAGGATGGAGCAAGTTTTCTTTGAATGTGTAATTAAATATGATGCAACATTAATACCTACAGTTGTATGGTTGAAGGAAAATGATGAATTGCCAGATGATGGGCGGTATGTATTTCTAATCCTAGCCCCACTTACTTGCAAGTTAATAAAACACGAACAAGGGGATTTAATACATATTTCCAGATATAATTTAATAATATATCCTGTTGCAGATAAAGTGTTACTATTTTTTAAAAATAGTGCTTTCTGCAATGCACGAATTATGATTTCTTTGCACCAGGCATGTATGCTACAATAAGATTCAATATAGGTAACCCCTTTGTGTAACATCATACTGCATCTTTTGGTATATTCACCAAGTATCTTTTCGTAGGATCATACATCACCTGTGAAGAGAAAAGAAAACCAGAATGGTGTAATGATTTATATTTAGCGTATGGCAAATATATGGACTTATAGTAGTTCAAATGTTAATGTCAGTCCACCCAGCCATTCAAGAACAGTGTGGTCTGTGTTGAAAAATTCAGACTTTGGGCTAATGTAAGCTCTTGATGGACATTTGGACACAATGTGAGGAGCACCACAGTCATACTGAGGTATCGAGACAAGACCCCCTTACACAATGAGTCCTGGCAGACACCATGTTGGATACGGATCCTGTTCAGAGTTGATCAATGTTGGCAAGGAAGGTCAAAACCTGGCACCTTTTGTGTAGGGTCATCTACATAACTGCCTGTATCTGGGCATTCAGCAGCCCATTTGGCTTTCCACTGTGTGTTGATATCAAGTTGTTAGACAGCTGTTGAGCGAGTTGTAGTTTTGTTGTACTCCTTCACTAAGGCTTCCTGCCTTCATAGAGCTGGTGGTGCAATATGGCTCAGGACAAGGAGCCATTTTGTTTATCAATTCCAATGTATTTAGAGAGCCAGGAGCTTTACAAAGATGTGTCACTGCCAACTGTTGTTAACTGCCAATTCTTCAATGTAGTCTGGCTGCCAATCGTTTAGTTCACACTTCTGTGCACCACGAGGAGGCGAACTAGCATCACACCCTGGTGTAATGATTAACACATTACACCAGTGTTGGTGAACCTTTTCAGCACCAAGTGCTGAAACGGGAACGCGCATGTGACCGTGCATGCCTGCGTGCCGGAAACTAGAAGAGCAGCCGGTCACCTGGTCTTCCAGTTTCTGGCATGCATGTGCATGCAAAGATCAGCTGGCCAGAAGAGTATCAATGAAGCGCCCCCCCCAGCCTGCCATCGAGAACAAGCCAGCACAGCCCCCCTCCCACCATTTCTGCCAAAAGAGCGCAACTGCTTCCCGGCTGGCGTGCTTCTTACCCTGGTGCTGAACAGATGTTCCTCCCACATGGACTCAGCTCCTGTGCAGCCCCGCCACCCCAGAAGAGCAGCAGTGGCAACTGCAGGGAGAGGGGCAGAAGCGACTGGCTGGACCCCGCAGTTGCTCCCCTGCTGGTGAGCCGGGCCCTCGGTGGCGTCTCCATGCATGAGGAGCTGCACTCTCCTCTGGCCCTCCTCCTCCTCCAGCATCCTGGCTGGAAACCAGGTGCTCCAGACCACAGACATGCATCTGTGCCATGGGCTGGAGGCCTGGGGCCATGCAAGAAGCCCACTTGGGCAGGGAGGGAGGGAATCCCCAGCCCGTCCGTCCAGGCTGACAGCTCTGGTCCCCTAGGAAGTGACTGCCAAGATCCGCCACAGGGCCTTGGTGGCTCAGGCTGTTAATTGCCTGCACTTAAGTTCCAGCTGTCTACAATTACTGTAGGCTCGAATCCCACCAGGCTCAAGGTTGACTCAGCATTCCATCCTCTCGGGGTAGGTAAATTGAGGACCCAAGATTGTTGGGGGCAATTAGCTGACCTTGTAAAAATGCCGCTTAGTAATAAGCAGGCATATACAATGGAATGAAGGCTATTGCTGAGCACACTGGGTTGTATCCCAAAAATTGTAAGCTGCCCTGAGTCTCCAGAGAAGGGCGGCATATAAATGTAATTTAAAAAAAAAAAAGATCCCCTCTCCGTGACTTTGGGCATGCGAGCCATCTCCTGTTGCTCTTCTGGGTTCCACCATGCACATGTGCACTGGCCAGCCGGTCTTTGTGCATGTATGTGCACTAAAAATCAGAAAATCATCTTCCTGGCACATGCATGCATGCATGCATGGCTGCTCTTCCTGTTTCTGGCACTCCCGTGCATGTGAAGACCAGCTGGCTGACTCACTGGACCCAGAAGAGCAACGGGCAATGGCTTTGCATGCCCAGAGAGATGGCTCTGCGTACCACTTCCAGCACACATCCCATAGGTTCGCCATCATGGTATTACACTAAACTAATGTTAGTAAAACAATAACAGATTATGATGCTTTCATCAAAATGATAAAAGCAGTATCATGCCACTAGAATGCAAGTTTCACTTATTTCATACATGTGTGTGATGTGATGACACACATACAAAAGGGGTGGATTATTACACTGTTCTCTTCATTTCCTTGCTTTGACACCTAACCCCAATCTCTGTTATTTGTCCATAATGCATGTCATTTCTTGGTGCTTTGATTTAAGCAATATCTGTGGAATGCATATTTCAACATACACTTGTAGTGAATTTATTTTTCAATATTTAAACTACTAAATTCATTGCAGCTCCTCAGAAAGTTCTTAAATGGCTAACAAATCATTGTAATAAATAAATTAAAATTATCTACATGTGTTGTTCTGCCATTGTTCTAACTGATCTCATAATTCCACTGTATCTTATTTCATTTTTTGTAATGGATTTTAGTCATCCAATTTGGTTTCTCCTTTGGATTCCTTCTTGAACTGCTGTCAAGTTGCAAGTACATCTATGTTAAGATGCTATTGTTATTTACTACAACTAATAAATTATACGTTTAGAAATGTTTGCAATAATGGAATAATTAAATGTATTGTAATTGCAGGTTTATTGTAGGTAAATACAACTTGACCATTATGAATGTGACTGATAAGGATGGTGGAGAATATACTTGCCTAGCTAATACTACACTGGATAGTGTTTCTGCAAATGCTGTACTCACTATTGTGGGTAAGATATCTCTTAATCTATATATATAGAAGTGAAATACCACTCACGCATCATCACAAAATCTCTACAACTGTAAAGCCTACAAACTTGGAATTTGGCACGTATGTTCCTCTTGGCTTCTAGTGCTCACTAACAAAGGAGTTTTCGAAATGACCATTAGAGCATTAGTATTTTGTTTATTATTATTAACACTCTCTGATGCTAAGGAGTTCTACTCCCTCTCCCCACCTGAAAAAAAGAAATCTGTTCCAAATGCATAACACAAGCAGAGGAGGAGTATCTGTTTCAGTTTTAGTTTCACAGCACCAAGCAGCTTTAGTACAGAACAGTTGAGCTAAGCCACGCCCAGGCCCCTTGCTGTCTCATTCTTGCTCACAGCAAATAGTGTTTCAGTTTCCAAACAACCCTCAACTCTCTCACACACTGACAGGATGCTAGCCAGATGAATACCGATGGATGCTGGTAGGCAGAGGCAGATGTTTTCCCCTTATTTTCCTCCCCCAAAACTAACCCCGACCACATAGTTTTTGTAGCGAAGCACAGGTATCGAGCTAGTGTGAAATTAAAGCAAAAACTTGTTATCTTTTTGTTAACTGGTTTTAAGCTATTCTGATATTACAGTTTTGGAATATTCTAAAAGTAAGAATATATTTTGATCCCATAAATTCAACCAAAATAGTTTTTCAGTTGCTACTATAATGCTATCTTAGGTTTGAACCCAAAGTGTTATAAAAAAACAACCAGACAAGACAGGATGATTTCTTATACATATACTTGCCTGAAAGAATGATAGCTTTTAGAATATACATCGTTTGGATCTGATCTAAGAAAATATAGTTCTGAGTTTTCTCTATAAATTTTCTTTCCATGCCAGAATTTTAATATTTAGGGTTCTGTATGCATTATAATTACTATGTATCTTTGTTTATAATGTGATTTCATAAATTAGCTTCTTTTTTTTGTAGAGTTAAAAAAATAACCTGTGTCTAATAGAAAAATATTTTAAAATATCTTAATTCCTTGGAATTTATTTTTGGTAAGCTAGACATTATTAAATTAATCTTGTTTTAAAATTCCATATCCAATTAGAAAGTATTTTTGTAGAAAGATTGCCTACATAGCAAGTGGAGGTTTAATGGAAGAGTATAGTTTTTCATTAGCAGGGAAATAACACACAAAGACCTAATTGCCTTGTTTGACAGATTTCAAAAGAACCTGGGGGTGCACATACTGTTATTAAAATGAGAGAAACAAAATATCAGTATGCTCTGAAGAAATATTTGTTATGGTTTAGTATTTGTCAGTTGTTGTATTATCCTGAAGGAGATTAAAATATGCAGAATTTTCTAAATTTGCCAATATTTTCATTAATAACTGGTTGAAGTTAAGGCAATGCTTATCAAATTGCAAGTGATATAAAATTGAATGAGATAGGCAATCTGGAGGGTGGAAATAATTTTTAAAAATCTTCAGAGCTTAGAGAAATAAACTGAAAGTTACAGAATGAAGTTTAGCTGTGAAGTGAAAAAGATTATTCATTTAAGAAAGACAAATAAGATGCATGTGAAGAGGATTCATGGTTTTATGATGATAATTGTAAGAAAGATATTGATATAGTAATGAAATGTAAACAATATAAGTCATCAGGAAATCTTGGCTGCAAATATGCATATACTGTATATACATACAGGTGCATACATATAGATGCAGCAGTAGGGATCCTCAATGAAAACCTAATTTCCAAATTATAGGAAATAGTTACTTTGTTTTATTTTGTTTTAGTTACACCATTTAAAGTAATTTCTTGTGCTCTGGCCAGCATACTTCAAGAAAGAATCATAAAAATAGCAACAGAATTAGAGCAGGCAATGAAAATCGTTAGAAGTTATCCTGTAAAGAGAAATTGGCTGAACTGGATATATTTGGTTTTGAGAAATACTGATAGGGTAAGTAAGGGCAATGATAGCACTTCTCAGATATGTAAGATATGTCACACAAAAACACTTATTCTCGCTTGTTTTGGAACAACTTTGGAACTATGTAAATTGTAGATTTACATAGTAGAAAAGCTAATTCAAGTAATGTTAATGGGGAATAAAATCGCTTAACAGTGAAAACTACTGGGACCAGTACCCAAAGATGTTAAACTCCTCTTCTTTGCAAGTGTTGGATGGATGCTAGGCAGACTTCTGTTGGGAATGCTTAAAGTTCCTGCATTGTGCAGACAATTGGCTTACATGACCTATATGATCCCTTTCAATATGATGAGTCTATAATTTGAAAATTGTCTGCAGGACTATTCAGGACTCAGATAAAAGAGGCTTTTGTTGTTGTTTTAATTAAATTCAGGCACTTACATTTTTGCAAATAACATACTTACATTTTATTACAATAGCAAGTCATGTTAGTAATAAAGAGTATTGCTTCATTCTGACTACTTACACAAATGTTATAGTTTATATGAATATCCTTTTTTCCAGCTCCCCCAACAGTTCCACCTATTGTTTACGGTAAACTAATAATAAGTCTTGCTTGCATTATATACCAAACCTTCCTAAACTTTCTGCTTTTTTCAGATTGAAACTTTCTCTTTTTATTTTTGTTTGGTTATATATTTATGTTAAATCTGATGAGAATTGTGTTACTATTTTTATTTATGACTGAAATGCTAAACTGTTTCATTATTATAATTAAATCAAATTTGTCAAGTATAAATTTCTCAAATAATTGCCTGAACGAATTATTAAAACCTGTGTAACATTCAGCCGCTACCCAACCCTGCCCTGCTCTGCCTTCCCTGAGAACCATTCCACCCCCCCATCCCCAACACTCCTCCTTAAAAAGGGGGAAAAAACCCTACTCCCATTGACAGACTGTTGGGGGCAAGGTGAGCCTTACAGGCACTATATAGCACTTGCTCTCGGCGTCCTCAAACTCACACCATCCCTTCCTTATTGCTGCAGAGGGGTCAAATCCAGCCTCCCTTATCTCCCAGCACACTCAGAATACATCCACTCAATGCATAAACGGCACCCTGCCCAGTTGCTCTCACCCACCAAGCAGGGAGGCACTCCTTCCCCCAAACTCTCACCTGGGGGAAAGGGACCAACAAACTCTCACTCAACTTTTCCACCAGTCCCAGGATCCCCCAAGCAGCCCTCCCAGGCCCAACCATAGAACACCCACAGGACCACAGAAGCAAGACTACAGAAGGTAGCCAGCAAAAATAGCCAGAAAGGCCTGCTATGCTGCATTGGAAATTTAGCAGCTGTGTCTCATGAAATTCACAGATCCAAGCTCCCACTTGTCAGTTAACCAAAGGAAATCCCAACGGCAGCCTGCCACTCTCCACAGCGTGTAATGTAATAACCACGAGTAGTAGGCCCAGCTGCCAATAAAGACCATAGACGCTTGTCTCTTCTGACAGCTCTGCCTCCAATCAGATGACCTACACCATAAATTCAGAGCTGCAGCTGCTGACTCTTGAGTTCTCAGACCAGGGTTTAGCTTCAGTCAGGGGAGTCCAGGGGAGATCAGGGAGGCCACACAATCGTAAAATCTTCCACCACCTCTGCTCCATCTCTCCGTCTCACCTTCCAACCATTCCACTCTACCAGCTCTCAGTCTATCAGTTTCTTCACCTCTCTGTTTCTTCAACAAATTCCAGCCTAACAAGCTTATCTCTTTCTTGCTTTTCCCTCTACACACTCTTCCACTTCCACATACCAATCTCTACAATCCAAATTCTTCAAAATTCTCTCTGCACAGCACTGCAGAGCACCATCTACAAACACATGCAGCCACTGTCACCATCTTAAAAAAAATGGTGCTATATTAAATGTACTAAGTAATGGCAAACGTGGACTCCTCATTGCCATTACTTAGTACATTTAACATTTTTAAGATTTGTATTTTCTTCTTGCAACTATTTCCCCCTAATTAAGAAACAAAAGTTTTATTATTAATTCATTAAGCACTCTAGTCTTGGACACATAATTCTTGAGCAAGATCTTACCAGTTTAGAATGAGTTTGGGGTAATTTTTGTTATAGGTGTCATATGTGAGTTTGATTGTGGGATATGGTTTAAAAAAAACAGTTTTTCCCCTTATGGGTGTCTGATATATTCTCCATAACTATTAAGAGTAGACATTTTTATAAAAACACTAGGAGTTAAATTTAATTTGGGGAATCTATCTTTTAAAGCATTGTTTAATTAATTAATCTGTAGTTCCTCATGTTTGGAAGGTAATTATGAGTAGCAACACTTCCTTGTAAATCCTTTATTTTCTTTTCAATTTTGTTTGCTACCTTATACATATTTATATTCATATATACATTATATATATTTAAAAATCTAAAAAGGAATGCATGACTTTAAAACCTCTTATTGTCTTGGATCTGAATTCTACGATAGGTTGTCACTATTTAGCACAATCAGATAGAGTACAGAATTTAAATCAGGGTTGTCAAACTCGATTTCATTGAGGGCCGCATCACGGTTGTGTTTGACCTTGGGGGGGGGCGGTGTGTGACCAGGGTGGCTAGCTTGACATCACTTGTGCTGGGGGCACCTGTGATGGCCTGGGGGCTGGGGAGATCCATTGTCTCCAGCAGAGGAAGGCGAGACCAGGGAGATCGCCAAACCCTTGTCCTCCAGAGGAGTCTTGTCATCTGCTGGTGGCCAAGTGCTAAGGCAGGCCTTCCTTCCTTTTCTTCTTTTTCCTTCCCTCTTCATTCTGCTTTCTTCTTCCTTCCCCTCTTATCTTCTTTTTCCTTCCTTGCTCTCTCCCCATCTTCCCTTCTTTTTCTTTGTTTTTCCTCTTTCTCCTTTCGTGTCCCTTCTTGGATACTCAAATGCAAAAGAAGAAATATTTCTCCTTCTGTTTTGTTTTGCTCTTAGTTTGTTTTGTTAGCCTTCTGCCAACAAAAATGGAGCTCGGGAGGGCAATGTGTGGCCCCTCGAGCCTCGTTTTCAGCCTGGATGGGCTCCTGAAGCCCTCTGCCAGCCCTGTTTTCAGCCTGAACGGGCTCCTGAAGCCTTCTCTTCCCATCTTCCCTTCTTTTTCTTTCCCTTTCTCCTTTCCTATCCCTTCTTGGATGCTCAAATGCAAAAGGGAAACATTTCAAGGACTAGCCTCTTGAAGCCCTCTGCCAGCGAAAATGAAGCTTGGGGGGCCCGCAAGCTCCATTTTCACTGGCAGAGGCATCACAGGCCAGTCCTTCGCCATTTCCATGGCTGCCTTGCAGACCAGAATTACGCACCCTGCAAGCCTTGAGTTTGACACCCCTGATGTAAATCATATTTCCTCTTTTCTGTCGGGTTTTAAAGACTCACAGACTCACATTGGCAGCACTGACACACCCTTCGATGTGTTACTTCTCTAAAAAAACACCATGTTTATACTGTGTTGGACTTCCCATGTAAGCACTGGACTTTTTCCCTTCAAACGAAAAGAATGAACTTCTGGAAATAAGCATTTCAAAAGGAATTCTTTATTGAAAGGGAGTGATTCCAGCACTAGTCAAAGCAGAGTCTAAATGCTCCCAGGCATGCAGTAATAGGTAAGGGGAGTTAGGACCCCTCCCCTTGTTTAGATGTGGATTTAGTCAAACAAAGAACCAACATGTTAATTCCCCCCTCCTCTTCTCTGAGAACGTATCTTTTGAAGAGTTCCCAGGGAGTATCTTCCGGAGCTGGAATTTTTATGGTCCCTTCTCCACTTGCTATCTCTTCAAGAGGTGACAAGTTTCTAGACATTTGGCTCCAGTCCTCCAGTTGTATATCATGTGTAGGTTATACAGATTCAATATAAGATTTAATATATTCAGGTTACATCAAAAAGGATTACTTGTACCAACTCCCCCCCCCCCTTCTTCTTCCATTGAGGAATGGCAGATACACGGATCTGACATCCCGGCTCCATCACACTTTTAGCAAAAATCAATTTCTGACTATTAAAGAGGTAGGGGGGAAAAGTCTGTTTCTCATTAAGACATCAAGTCTGTGTGAGCCTATAGAAGCTCCAATAATGATGTAATTCTGAAACAGTTTTTTGTAGTTATTGAATGTTTTTTTTTAGTGTAAATAAATGTTTGTTTTACATAAAAAGTGCTCTAATCATTACCATCTCATAAACTGAAACTGCTGGTGAACCATGACAAAAATGTTGTCATTTATTATTACTTTGTAAGGCAAAACAAATGTTGTTACTAGAACTTACGTAATAATCTGCCCTTGTTCTGCATTGTTTCCCAGCAAAGTCAGTTGTACATTTTCATTGCAGTTGCATGCCAGTGGTCACACAATCATATTGCAAACAAGCTTGTTCAGAATTTTTCCTAGAATATAACAGTTGTTTACTTCCCTTTTCAGATCGTCCTGATCCACCTTATGATTTGGAATTAACAGATTATTTAGAAAGAAGTGCTCAACTCACTTGGATACCGGGCAATGAAAATAATAGCCCCATTACAAGTATGATTGTTCTATTTATTTTGAATGTCATTTAGCATTCTATGTTGCAATAAACTGCATTTGTTTGATTGTTTCATTTAAACGACTGTTAAAATAGGCTTCTGTAAAGTGCCTCTGCATAAGCACTAAACTGTGGTACAAAATAGCAATGTAAACAACCTATTTATTTATTACTTACCAAACTACCTATTCAGTAGCAATGTCCTGTATTTTTCTTTATCAAAATACATGAAATGTTACTTCTTAAATTCAGTTTTCCACTTAGCATATTTCAGAAATATTATGCCTTGCTTTTATTATAATCTATGCCAAGGTCCAATCCTGCAGAGTCTGATTGCTTTCAAGTAAAATTTGACCTTCAGAATCTTCAATTTTCAAACATTTACAATACTGTTTGTATAGTAACACACTTTTCTCAAAAAATACCTATTTTGCTGGTGATATCAAAAGAAAATAAGGCTTTATAAAGCAAAATTTACATTAACTTTATTTACAGGATTTATTATTGAATATGAAGATGCTTTGCGTGAACCAGGAATATGGAATTACCAAATGGAAGTCCCTAGTATGTTTACAACTGTAAAATTAAAGTTATCACCATATGTGAATTATTCATTTCGTATAATAGCTCTCAACGAAATTGGAAGGAGCCAACCAAGTGAAGCTTCTGAAAAGTACTTCACAAAACCTGCAAGTAAATAAACATCTCTATCTGCTTAGTATATAAATAGCATTCAATTCTTGTGGTCTAAATTTTACTTAAATATAAAATTTTAATTTTTTAGAGCCAGATGACAATCCTATTAACGTTCAAGGGATTGGAACAGAACCTAATAATTTGGTGATCACTTGGAAGGTAAGCTTTTTGAAAACATAAAATCCTGAAGGCAGTATGACTAATATTCACTTTTCCCAAATGTATGGCAAAAAGCTCAGAAAAACAGCAAAATATTTTTAAATATTGACTTGCTGTTATATAAAAAACCCATTGAAAGCCATTAATATCATTCAACCTGTGCTACTTAAATTATCTGATGACACTGCTGTATAATTTGATATAAACCAAAGTAGTATACATTTAGAACCAAATATGGGAATTGAAATTAGTGTGGTTCCAATACTGATTTCTAGTGACAATGCTAAAACAAAGGACCAACTTTATTGTTAGCGCCCATGAATAAGTTGCAACTTAGATGATGTATATAAGCAATATATGCAGTCCATAGCACTTCAATTTATAATTCGTTGTCATTCTGCAATGCAACTATATCAGAAATAGATTGTTCAGTTAGGGTACTTTTATTTTCATTATGCCACCCATGAAGTACAAAATTATAGAAGGAAGCAATTTTTTTAGTTTGTCATTTCCCCTCTCCTCTTTTTTTAGTCCTTTCCCGTCCCATTTCTTTTAATAGCATGTTTTTTAGACTGATAGAGTGCATTTTGCCTACTATTACCCCCTGAGAGTACCACTTGAGATTTTATTTTTAGAACAAGGTAAAGAGTCATTAAATTAGTAAAATTCCTCAAGCTGAATATGAAAGAATTGCTGATTAAATCACCACTTTCATTGGAACAAAACTATTAACTTTGTATTATCTTCACCCTCTTTTCTATGGCTAAATTTCTATGGCTAATTAAAAATCATACCTTTCTATTTTTCATTTTAGCCTTTAACGGATTTTCAGTCCAATGGTCCAGGTCTTCAGTACAAAGTCAGTTGGCGGCAGAATGATGGTGAAGATGAATGGACATCTGTTACAGTTGCAAATGTATCTAAATATATTGTAGCTGATACACCAACTTTTGTTCCATATGAGATAAAAGTACAAGCATTAAATGACTTAGGACCTGCACATGACCCATTAACAATAATTGGACATTCTGGAGAAGACTGTAAGTTTTGTACTTTGACTCAGTTTTTATTATAATTTTTGCTTTGAGCTGACTTTTCTGAGTAGTAATAATATTGTGGTAAAACTATAGAATTCAAAATTAATTTTCTACATTTATGAAATTCAAAGTACCATGTTTCCACAAAAATACAACCTATCCCGAAAACAAGCCCTAGCCTGATTTTCATGTCTGTGCCTAATATAAGTCCTACCACAAAAATAAGCCCTAATTAAGCCTGCTCACCATCTAGTTGTAGGAGGTTGTAAACTAGGTTGGGGTTGTATGAGGTGGGATGAGGTGTAAAAATCAAGCTAGGTTCTGGGGTAGAACTGCCCCATGCGCCTCACACCCACTTACCTGAGGACCGCACAGCCAGGCCTTCCATGCCCCAACACCTGATGTGCCTCTGGCCAACTTTTTCTGCAGCCACTTGTGGCCGCTCACAGCTGGACACCACAAGCCTCGTGCTGGTAGAGCTGCTTGCTGCAGAATGCTGCATGGCTTGTCGCGCTGGTGGAGCCCCTCGCAATAGGACGTTGTGAGGCTCAGTGCACCGGTGGAGATACTCATGGCAGGAGTGGCTCCACTGGCTCCCCAAGCCTCACAGCATCCTGTTGCAAGGGGCTCCACCAGCGCGACAAGCCATGCAGCCTTCTGCTGCAAGCTGCTCTACTGGCACGACAAGGCCCCAGCAGGCAGGGAGGGCAGAGGCCAGGGTGCGCCAAGAGCTAGGTCCGTTGCAGCCACAGGCAAGTAGATAGTGGGACAGGGGGCGGGACCAGCAGTAGCAGGGCTCCCACTCCTGCACTCATCACCTCCTGCACATCAAAAAAATAAGACGTCCCCAAAACTAAGCCTGAGTGCTTATTTTGAGGCCCAAAAGAAAAAAAGACCAGGTCTTATTTTCGGGGAAATACATGCAAGTGGTTCTAAACTTGGATTTGTTGCATTTGTCCCTTGTCAGTGCCAATGATTGCTCCAGGCAATTTACAAGTGCAAGTTGTAAACAGTACATTAGTGAAAGTGCAGTGGGATCCAGTTCCATTAAAGTTTGTCCGGGGTCATCTTCAGGGATACAAAGTAAGTTAATCATAGACATTTCTTAAACAACATTTAGTATAAAAATATCCACAGATATATTTGAGTGTGAGTTTTCCTTATTTGTTTATTTTGCTTCTTGAGATGCTAAATGAGAGTAACTACTATTTTGTGTTTCTTGGCCTATGACGGGTGTCGGCAACCTGTGGCTCCAGAGCCGCATGCGGCTCTTTGGGTCCTCTGCTGCAGCTCCCTGTCCCATCACTGGCTGACCCCGCCCCTCACCCTCCCTTCCCAGTCATTCCACGCCTGGCCTGAAAAGGTAAGGGCAATGGCGGGGGATGGAGAAGTGGCTGGGGCTGATTCTCCGGTGCCTCACTCTTGCTGCTTTTTGGTTCTGGGCCTTCTGGTCTTTGTTGGTGCTGGGCATGCCTTGCAACTGACACCAGCCTCGCTAACACGAGGGCTGGTGGAGTGGGAATGGGATCCATGAGGAGGGAATGATGGAAAGGGGGACAGACCCGCAGCGCCCAGCCGCAGCTTTAAGAAGCTCACGGCAGCAGGAAAAGGGGGCTGGCCCTGCTGAACCTCGCACGAGCAATCCAGGGGTCAGTGTGTGTGTACGTGTGTGTATGTGTGCTGAGGAACAAGCGTGAGCTATGGTGGAGGCTTCCTTCGGGTGACCTTCCTCCTTCCTCATTGAGAAAGCAGGGGGCGTCATGAGGAAGCGCTCCCCTTCCCCAGCCGAGCGCTGAGCACAGAAGCCCAGTGGGGGGGATGGCTGACCTGGCAGAAGTGCCCATTGGGGAGTCTAGTGGAGAGGCCTGCCCTGGTTGTCACAGTGGGACAATCTTTGGCACCTCCAGGCAAAAATTGCCACCTTTAAAATGCAGCGTGCCTTTGAGGAAGCGATGGCTTGGGCCATGTGGGCAGGGGGCAGCAGAGGCATCAGGGCTGCTCTCCCCCCTCCTCAGCAAGATGGACCTGGAGGAGCGTGGAGAGTTGAGGGCCGAGTGCTGGAGGGTCAGAAGGCGTGCTCCGACGTCGCCCCAACATGCGTTTCCAGCGTGCGCTCCTCTGCAAAATGTAAAATCACCGAACCGGTATTTACACCGGTTGGATCCCACCCCTGGTCCAAATGGCTCTTTGAGTGTTTAAGATTGTAGACCCCTGGCCTGTGAGAATGGCTATTTGATGTTTGTCAGAGTTTTTAGTCTAACCTTATTATTTACATTTAAGTGTTCCTTGTAACATGTATAACATTAAATTTTATATTCTGTCATACCAATATTTAGTCTTGGGTTGAATGTGCATACAAAATCAGTAAAGCTTACATCATGTTTATGTATTTAAATTATACTAGCCATTTGCTAAAGAATCCTATAAAATTCTATCTCTTAATTGTTCACAACCCTATGAAATAGACTATGTTAAATCAACTATCTAAATCAGAGCCAGATAACTTCCATATCTGAGTACAGATTTGATGGAGTTTATCTGCTTCAAATACTAGTGGTCTAATATGCTAATATATTACATATGTTAAGGATTTTATATGGCTTTGCACTGATAATTTAAAGTCACTCGACTGGATAGTCATGGCTAGAGACAAAATCAATGGATTTCCTTTAACTAAGTTATTTTAAATGCTTATTTAAAAAAATATTATTGTGGATGTAGCATGCTAAATTGCTTGTCTAAAAATTTATTTGGGCTGTATAATATAATGCAATCTCAGAACAGCATAAATCAATGTTTAAAATATCCATGCATATATATTTAGATTTACTATTGGAAAGTCAAACATTTATCTGGAAAAATGAAGCGCCATGTGGAAAAAAGGATGTTGACTTTCAGTGGAAATAGAACACATGGAATGGTGCCGGGACTAGAGCCTTTTAGTTCCTATAAACTGAATGTAAGAGTGTTTAATGGGAAAGGAGAAGGACCACCAAGCCAAGATGAAACATTTAAGACTCCAGAAGGAGGTATGTAATTGAATAACTCAGATATTTATGTTTCACCTTGTGAGTTAAGTATTACCTGGCTGTTTTCATGATTATTAAATGATTATTAAAAATAATAAATGTTTCTGATTTTTAACATACTGTACTTATTTGGAAGACAATGAAACACAAGCAAATACAGATAAAACTAATCTATAGGAAAGTGATCTGTAACCTTTTATAGATAACGGCTACATAATTGAAGTTGTACTGGGGCAACATATGAGTAGCTAAGGCATATTAGACAAAGTATATATTCATGTCTATCACATATAATATCTGCTGTACTAAAGAATGAAAATATGAAGAGAGAAATTAGTTGATTCTGACATTAGTATAACCACATATCTGCAGAATTAAGGAACATATTAGAAGTCATGAGTAACTTTCGAAAGAGTTCCAGAAACTGCATCCAAATTTTAGAAAATCCACATGTAACCTTGGTACTGAATTAAATAAAATGTGATGATTTAAAAGGAACATTTAAAATATTTTATATAATATTTGAGTTTTATTAAAATTAACTTTATGGTATGGGTGTGTGTGTGTGTGTGTGTGTGTGTGTGGTGTTTGTGGATGTGTGTTTTAAAGTTCCTAGTGCACCCTCTTTTTTGAAGATTACCCATCAAAATCTGGACTCTCTTACTTTGGAATGGGGACCACCTTCTCATCCAAATGGTGTTCTGGTGGGATACACATTAAAGTTTCAACCAAGTAAGTAAAACTTTAACAAAAAATGAATCCACAAAGTCTATCTTTAATAATTTGAATAATTAATAATATCTTTGAATAATTAATAGTATCTTTTTAAATTGATTGGTTAATACTTTTGTATAGGAATCAGTTGTTAAGCATTGGAAATAGACAGTGTTAAATTTTATGAATTTTTTCATGGAAAGGGGATAGCACAGCATTTCCTTGTAAAAACTATACAATAACCTTTCTCTGCTTCAGAGAAAAGTATGCATTATGCCTTGGGGAGAAAAAGTGCAGAAGATGTAGACAGCACAAAGTTTACTTAGTGAGAATTGGTATTTGGTGCTGCTGACCTGCACTGTGTATCTTAAGAATAACATCTTCTTAACCAGATGTTAGAAGCTAATTAAGTGAATACGTAAGCTGTACACATTACTTTCAAAATTATGACTTTGTATGCCTTTGATATCTATACATGCAGGAAGCTACAGAACAACTTCACAAACAAAAATTGTTCTACTTTAAAAGCAGAATTATTCTGCCTTTTTCACACATTCATTCAATTTATATTCTCTGAATAATGCTAATGCAGCATGTCAGTAGCAGGATTCAGTATGTTGCATAAATGCTCGGCTTCAGTAGTTAAATACAAAATTAATTGTATTTTGTATTCTATATAACAACAGTTAATAGTACTCATGAATTAGGTCACTTGGAAGAGATCAATATTCCTGCCAATGAGACCAGCTTGATTTTAAGCAATCTGAATTACAGCACTCGATACAAGTTCTATTTTTATGCACAAACATCAGTTGGATCCGGAAGTCAAATAACAGAAGAAGCAGTAATAATTATGAATGGAGGTAAGATGTAAGGAGTATCAATTTAAAATATTTATTTGTGTAAATCTCATCTTTACTTGTGTAACTCAAGGTGGTATACAGAACGTTCCTACTTCCTGATTTTCCTATAAAATCTCGGTGGGGTGGGAAAGGTGAGGTGCAGGGGTGAAATTCAAAATTTTTCCCTACTAGCTCTGTGGGCATGGTTGTGGGGCATGGCTTGGTATAATAGTAATAGCAACCAGGAGCAACCAGAGGTGATTTTTTACCGATTGAAATCATCCCTACCACCTCTCCTGAGAAGGGCCGAAGTGGTTGAATTTCACCTCTGGTGAGGTGGATTGAGAAAATGACTTGTCCCAAGTCATCCAGCAGACTTCCATGCCTAAGGAAAGACTTCAAGTTCAAACTGAAGTAATTGTGTATATATTTTCTAAGAATATAATATATATTGAGGAATAATCTACCTTTTTGCAGATCTTTTTCTATCCTTAAAGTATCAGTAATCATAATTTTTGTATTTAGAAAAGCTGTTTAACCTAAAAGAAACACAGATATTAATATACTAACATATATTTGGGGTTACTATGTGAAATTATATTTTAGTGTTTTTAATTGAGCTTTCAAAAATACTATTTGATTATAAAACTAGGAAACTCATGAAAATGTTCTAATGGTCTTAGAGCTACTATATAAAGAATACAAAATATATGTTAGGTGAAAGCAGTTTTTAAATTCTGAATGCCTAGAGTAAACAACTTATTATGATATATTCTAGGATTCTGCAACATTGTTGATTCAAAGGCTGAATACTGCTTTAGAGCTCATGGGAATAAATAATGTGGTATCTGTCTGAAATTCATTAAACGCCAGTAATGTAACTGCCAATTGTACACAACCAATGGATGAATAAATTAATTAAAGGAATAAATTATTAGTAAATTTAAGAATTTTAAAATAAATAAGTTAAACTAAACACATACATCAGTTGGGATATTCACTGATCTTGTATCATACAATACCAAAACCAAAAGCAGTCTTTAAGATCCTAAACAATAGCAGGTAAGCATTCCATGAAAAGTCCTCAATAAATAATTTTTTCAATATCATATATGCAGTAGAAAATGCATGATTCAAAAACCTAATCACATTAGTAAATGCAAACAAAGAGCCTTAGATATTAAATTAAGACCAAATTAAATAGATAATTGGGTGTAATATTCCTTAACCTGGCATAGTGTTTGCACATTCTTTGCTATTATTATTTTGTACAGTAAGATCTTGCTTATGATCTGTTCATGCAAGTCCCATTACCTGCAGTTTGAGAGAATGTTTCCTCTAATTATATATCCATAAATTGTAAGACTGAGTACTTAATGGTTAAGAAATGCTTTACTGAAAAAAGTTAGAGTAGTAGTTTAAAGTAAATTCATGCTACTTATCTTGTTTTTTGTTTCTAACCCCTCACTATTGTAAATCAATGAGTTGTTTAATTTCTTACTCCAATTCCAATACTTTTTCATTTAACTGCTTGCTTTCATGCTTTAATATCAATGAAAGATTAGTACTATAATTGTCTTTGTATTTTTTTCTGTGTAACTAGTCATATAGTTATTTAGTGTTCTCTTATTTTCCTCCATTCATACTCGTATTACTTGAAGATAATTGCAAGTAAAGTAAACATTGATTGTGTGGATCCCCCCCCAGTTTTTCTGTATTTAAAAAAAGTTGGTGATAAGAAACAGTAGAGTTCCATAAATAAGGTCCTAAGAAGATAGTATTTATGAAGGAGTTGTCTATTGCCTTAAAGTTTTTTGCTTACTGGTTCAAAAAAACAGAGCAGTCTATGCTGCCTTATTTCTCATCATATATCATGGAGATATATGCTTTTGCAGTGATTCTAATTTTTATGGGTTGCTAGCCCAATCTATAACCCTCCTCCTACATAGCATGGGAAGAGCTAATGCTAAATCTACCAATATAATTTAATTGATAACCTTGACAAAACCAAATTGTGCTGTTGATTGCTACATAAAAACTGAAAGTGCAAATTCATTTACATTTAAGTCACTTATAGTCACACTGCTGTCTACCACTGCTAGCTGTAAAGGCACAATTCGCATTGTGTAGGATATGTAATATCTATCGTTTGAGTATGCTGAACAAAACAATTTCAGTTTACTGGAAAGGACTAAGTGACAATAACTGTTTTGTTTGCCTTTGCTCTGGTTAACTGACTGGATAGGCTGGGATGGGCTATTTGTTTCTAAGATTATGGAATGTTCAGATTAACCAAGGAGAGCAATTGCTACAAGCCGTGTTTTCTTTTTTTTCAAAATTTTTTATTTTATTTTATATATACAATAAATCCATTCCATTTCAACCTTCTGTCGACTAGATACGTATTTCGTGTGCTTACAATTATAGCGAGTACTTTTCTTACCAATATATCAATAATCACATTTTCTTATGCATCTTATCTTATATATCTATTTTTGACAATCTTATCCTATTACTTTATATATTCATCTAATTCATTTAATTTATTTTATTTTCTAACCATTGATAAAATAAATCCCATACCATATCATATTCCGTTTCTTCTTTTTCTTTAATTACCAATGTTAATCTGTTCATTTCTGCACATTCAAATATTTTCTCAATTACTTTTCTATCTATCAGTATCTTATTGCTTTTCCAATTTTGAGCAAATACAATTCTAGCTGCTGTTAATACATGTATGATTAAATACGTTTTTTTTCTTTACCGTAATCTTCAGGTACCATTCCTAATAAAAATACTTCAGGTTTCAAGTCTATATGTTGTTTTATCATTTTTTCCAGCCATGTGTGTATTTTTGTCCAATATCTTTTAGCTTCCATACAAGTCCACACATATGGTAGTATGTTCCCAGTGTTTGATGACACTTCCAGCATTTGGCTGATTTATCTTTAAACATTTATCTTTAAACAATTTTGCTGGTGCTAAGTGCCATCTATAAAACATCTTATACAAATCCTCTTTATATGCTGTCGATATTGTTAATTTATAGTTTCTGTCCCATAGCTTCTGCCATTTATCTAATTCTATGGCATACCCACAGTTTTTTGTCCATGCTATCATTGTTTCTTTAACTTGTTCTTCTAATTTAATACCTAATAAATAACAATATAATCTTTTAATCAGCTTATCTTCTGTTCCTGTTAATATTTTATCCAATTCTGTCAACTCCTTATTAATCCCTTCTGCTTTGATAACTTTTTCATACCTTGATTGTATTTGCATATGCAAATACCAATGCATTTCTAACTCTTGTTCATTCAATTCTTGTTTTGTTTTGAGCTCACCTTTTTCATTTAAAATACCTTTATATCTAGCAATAATTCCCATTTTACAGACATTTGGGTGTATAAGTGCTTCCATTGTTGACAACCAGACTGGTATTTTCAAATAGTGTTGTTCTCTAGTTTTTTCACATATATGTAACAATGAGTTCCTGACCATATGCCTTTGAAAATACCCATGTACTTTGCTTCTCCTATACCACAAAAACGCAGCCAGCCCATTTGCAAATCATGCTCTTCCAACATTAATAACTTTTTATTCCTCAGTGTTATCCATTCTTTCATCCAGGGTAATGCTATGGCCTGATAATATATTTCCCAATTGGGTAACCCAAATCCTTCTCTAGTTCTAGCATCCTGTAACATTTTTACATTAATTCTTGCTTTCTTCCCTTGCCATTTCTTCCATACTATTTTATTAATATCTTCAAAATATTTTTCCCATTTTTATTGAAATTGTTTGAAACAAGTACAGTACTTTGGGTAATATGTTCATCTTAATCACCACAATTCTTCCTGTTGATGATAACTGCATATTTCCCCATTTTTCCAACTCTGTCTTAATTTGTTGTTTATAATCATTATCTTCTTTAATTGTTCCACATCTTGCAGTCAACTGAATTCCTAGGTATTTAACTTTCTTTACTATCTGAATATCTATACTCTGTCAGTTCTTTTTTTTCCTCTGTCATATTTTTCACCAATATCTTAGTTTTCCCTTTGTTTATCTTCAATCCCATCATTTTCCCATAATCCTCTATTTTATTTATCATATTGGTCCTTTCCCTAGAGGTTCTTCTAATATAAAAGCTAGATCATCTGCAAATGCATGTAATTTATACTCTTCTTTTCTTATTTCCATCCCTTTTATCTCCTTATCTTTTCTGATAGTTCTATTTAATACTTCCAAAGTTAATACAAACAACAATGGCGATAATGGACACTCTTGCCTGTTCCTTTCTCAGTATGATTTTTTTTCTGTCAATTCCCCATTAACCATTACCTTTGCATATTGTTTATAATATATTGTCTTAATCATGTTAATAAATCTTTCCCCAAACTCCACTTCCTCCATTTGTGTCAGCATAAATTGCCAGTTCATGTTGTCATGGCCTTCTGTGCATGTAAAAATATCGGCTCCATTTGTTTTTCAGGATGTGCTTCATAATATTCCAAAGTGTTTAAAATTATTCTCATGTTATGCTTTATCTGTCCCTTAGGTAAGAATCCATTTTGATCTGTATGTATAAATTGATTTAAGTATCTCTTTCGTCTTTCAACCATTATTGATGCAAATATTTTATAATCCAAGTTTAATAATGATATTGGCCTATAGCTCTTAATCTGTTGCAAATCAGTGTCATCTTTTGATATGAAAGTAATTAAAGAATCCTGTACGGTTTTATACATTTCTGCTGGCAGGCCATCCGGCCCTGTGCTTTCCCATTGTTCCCAACAGTGCTTTCTTGTTGTTTTGTCTTTTAATTGCTTCAGTTAGTTCCATCATTGTTATTTTTTCCTCTGACATTGTTTTAATTTCTTCTGGTACTTTAGGTAACTCCACCTTCTTTAAATATTCCTTTATTTCTCTTTTCTCCACTTGTTTTTTATCATATAATTCTCTGTAGTATTCTTGTATTATTTCTTTTTTATCTTCATTCCTGTGACATAGATTCCCTTTGTCATCCATTAATTGAGAGATCCTTTTCCTTTCCTTCTCTTTTTTCAATCTATACACTAGCCACCTTCCTGGTTTATTTGCATTTTCAAAAAAGTTCTGTTTAGACTTTTATTTTTTTTGTACTAATTCTTCTTTGTCTATTATTTCCATTTTATGCTTTGTCAAGTTCATTTTATTTTGGATTTCTTTTTTTGTGGATTTTCTTGTAGTTCTCTCTCCAATTTTTTATATTCTTCTTCTAACATGTTTTGTGTCTGTCTTTTCTTTCTATTTCTCTTTCCCGTATATGTTATTGTTAATCCTCTTACATAAGCTTTAGCTGTATTCCATACGTTTTGTAACGACGTTTCCTCTTTTTTATTTTTCTCAAAGAAGAATTTCAATTCCTTTTCCGTGTATTCAATATATTCTTTTTCTCTTAATATTGAGTCATTCATTGTCCATCTTGACCTCTTTTTTATCCCTTCTACATTATTTTAATCGGGTTATGATCTGCCCATGTATTACTTTCAATACTTATGTCTTATATATTGCTAATAAACTCTGTTGTTGCCTACATCATATCTAACCTGGACCAAGATAAATGTCTATTTCAATAAAATGTGTATCGTTTCTTTCCTGGGTATCTTTCTCTCCATGCATATTGGATTGCTAGTTCATCTGCCATTTTAAAACATGATTTTGGTAATATTTTTGTATTCTTTTTATTTGTCTTTGGTGTTTTATAGTCCATTTCTATGTCTACTATTGCACTGTAGTCTCCAAAAATACAAATGTTTTCATATTCCAGTTCTATTATTTTCTTATGTAATTTATCATAGAATTCTTCTTGACTTTCATTTGGAGCATAAATTGCCACTAATAATATTCATTTATAGTTCATCAATGCTTCCACTATTAACAATCTCCCACTGTTGTCTTGATAAATTAATTTTGTTTTTATAGTATTTTTTATATATAATGCTATCCAACTTTTACTTTGTTGTGCTAATGTAGTGTATAATCTCCCAATCTTAAAATAGTCCAGTATTTTCTCATGTTGTTTTTTAATATGCACTTCTTGCAAACAAATTATGTCCAGTTTTAATTTCTCTAATTTGTTGAATATTCTTTTCCTTTTAATTGCCAAATTTAAACCTTTTATGTTAATCGTCATTAATTTTATTTCTTCTTCCATGTCTTTATTTATTATATGCTCTTGTTGCTCTTGTCACTCTCATCTCCCTTGGTTCCATTGGTCTCTCTTCTTCCCTAGTTTCTCTCTCTTCCTGTTCTCTTTCCTCTTTGTCATCTTTTATCCCTTTCTGCAGTTTCTTCTCTCAGTTTTATTTCTCTTCTTTTTTCTCCTTCATTCTCTCTGAAGTATTGATTATAAAATAGTTCTGCTTTTTCAATTGTATCTAGTCTGTGTCTCTGTTCCCGCCATGTCACCATTATTCCCTTTGGTATCAGCCATCTAAAATTATTTTCTCTTTTAATTAAGCATTTTGTCAGGAACTGGTATTCTCTTCTCAAATCTCTAACACTTCTCGGTATTTGTTTCAGTACTGTTACCACCTTCTCTTTGTATTTTAATGTATCATCTCTCACAGCTTTCTGTTCTTACAACTTTCTTTGTAAATCTAATAGTACTTCTCTTGGTAATTTCTTTCTCAGTCCATATCTAGTCTGGACCCTGAAAATTTCATCTATATCGGATATAATTTTCTCTTTTGTTACTTCCAGGGCCTCTGCTAGTAACTCCACCATTATTTCTGCTAAATTCTCATCTTTTTCTTCTACAACATTTTGAAATCTTAGATAATAATCAGCCTTACCCATCTCTAACATAATATTTTTTAAATTTAATTTGATCTGAGCTTGTTAATCTAAAGTCCATTTATCCTACCCTTTGTTCTATTATAGATACTTTCTCTTCTATTTTCCCCATGTGTTCCTCATTTTTCATCATCAATTGTTGAATGTACTCTATTTTTTCTTCTACATAGTCTACTTTCCCTTCCATCTTCCCTACTTTTTAATCCACCTTTCCAATTTGTTCTTGTATTGTTTGGACTTTGGAGTATCATTTTAATTTCCACCTGCATTGTCAACACCTTCTCTTGTTGAATCATCAAGTCAATGGATCTCTGTCCGCCAGGGCTAGATGTTGCTCACGGAAGATGGTGCTGAGGATGGAGTGGATGTTGCTATTTTTTTTTCATTCTTGATTTATTTATTTATTTATTGTTTGGACTTGTATGCTGCCCTATCTCCCGAAGGATTCAGGGCAGCTCACATCATAAAAACACACAATACAAAAGTTTAAAATTATTTAAGTTATTAAACCTAAGCCAAACAATGTCTAAAACCCACAAAAGACACTAACATTTAAAACAACTAAAATACCACCCCCTCTCAGTCCAGGCCAGCTTGTTCAAATAGTCACATCTTCAGGCCGCGGCAGAAGGAGCGGAGGTCAGGGGCCAATTGCAGCTCCAGGGGCAGCTGATTCCACAGGGTGGGCGCTCCCACAGAGAAGGCCCTACCCCTGGGGGTCACCAGCTGACATTGTCTGGCCGACGGCACCCCAAGGATGCCCTGTCTGTGGGAGCGCACAGGGCGATGGGCACTCGATGCTGGCAAGAGACGTTCCTGCAAGTACCCCAGCCCCAAGCCATGTAGGGCTTTATAGGTAAGTACCAGCACCTTGAATCTCACCCGGAGGGCAACCAGCAACCAATGTAGCTCGCGCAGGAGGGGTGTAATATGGGAGTATCGGGATACTCCCATCACAACCCATGTGGCCGCATTCTGCACCAGCTGAAGCCTCCGCGTGGTCCTCAAGGGCAGTCCCATATAGAGAGCATTGCAGTAGTCAACTCGGGACGTAACGAGCGCATGAGTAACCATGCGCAAGGCATCTCGGTCCAGATAGGGGCGCAACTGGTGCACCAGGCGAACCTGGGCAAATGCCCCCCTGGTCACCGCTCCCACCTGCTCCTCCAAACTGAGCCATGTATCCAGGAGGATAGCCAAGTTGCACACCCTATCCATGGGGGGCAGCACCTCTCCCCCCCATGCCTAACGATGGAACCACCTGGATCATCCGAGATGCCGGTACGCACAGCCACTTGGTCTTGGCCGGGTTGAGCTAGAGCCTGTTCCTCCCCATCCAGGCAACGAGACATCACGGTGAGGGCATCATTGAGTTGGTTTGGGGTGGAGATAAAAAGTTGGGGTATCATCAGCATACTGATGATACCTCACCCCCAAACCCCGGATGATCTCGCCCAGCGGCTTCATATAGATGTTGAACAGGAGGGGAGAGATCTTGTATGTAAGATCAATTGTAATCCACAGGGTCTTTTCCCCAAAAGTTTTTCTTCAGGCTCTTCTATACCCTAATCCAATATAAATGATATTATACAATCCAAAAAGCAGGTAGGATAGTATCCAGAATAAAAAATCTCAGTAAAAATAGAAGATATAAATGAAAGTAATTCTCTTCCCTCCAAATTATTTGAAGGGAAGTAAATAATAATAATATGAAATAGCTAACAAAAGGGGAAAAAACAGAGGAAAAGAAGGAAAAGGAATAATATCAATCTCCTTGAAAAATTGTATATAACAAAAAAAGAAAAATACTAAAATTGAATTTAAACAAGAAAAAAGAAAAGAATAAGAAAAATACAAAAAAGTAGGAAAAAGGGGGAAAAAAAGAACAACAGTAAAAAGGTATTCCAAAAAGGAAAAAAAGGAAAAGAAAAATAAGAGAATGAAAAATTTATATGTTAATATCCACAACGAAGGATATGACTAAAATCCAGTTGTAATCCACCTTGTATCACCAAGTCTCAGCATCCAATCTTTTATTACTTCTCTTTATTAGGTTTCACGGTGCAGTTTTGCCACATTAATCAAAACAGTTCACCCAGAAAAAAAGAGAAAGTCATTCCAAACAGTTCAGTAGAAGGTGTTCTGGTTTCTATTTCTTTGTAGCTTCTTTGTTTCTTTTAATGTCCAAGAGTTACACTGTTTTCAACGTAAGTTCTCAATGTAACCCTCTGTCTCTGCAAACAGTTGTATCTTATCTTCCCTTCTCCAGCTGTCCAGCTCAGCCTAGAAATCTGAAACTTAATTCTCCTTCTTCCTTTATTTCCCATTCTTCTTCCCTGGCGCTACTGCACTGCTTTCCCTTTAGCTTTAAAAATTATAAGTATTTTAAAAGTTTAAATAGTCAGGAAAAAAGTTAAATTCAAAGCCAAAAGTAAATCCAATTTTCTTTTCTTAATCTCCTTAGTTAAATTGTATAGTTTCAAGTGATCCAGTCCAGTTTTTAAGAAAATTTTATAAGAAGTTTCTGTTTTTTACTCCATAATTAATGGCTTCCTCTTTCTATTTGCATCAGAAACATCTTTCCTCACCGGTTTCTTCCAGGGAATTACCCCACACCCTTTAATTCTGGCTTTCTCTTTTTCCTTTTCTTCCCAGGGGGCTCTTTTCTGTGATTTTGAAAAAAAGCTTTTAAATTCTCACCTAGTTCGAACACACTTTCTCTTTTTTTCTTTTCATTGAAGACTGTCCCAGCCTTGTAGCGGTTCGCGATGACTGCTTTCCCTTCAAGCCGGCTAAAGAGGCTATCTCTTGATCTACCAGGGATATTGCGATATCCCTGGGATCAGCAGAGTCCTCGATTGTCATCCCTCTGGGATGATTTAGGTCTGATAGATCACCAGCTTTTGGGATTTTGACATGCTCCCTAGGAGCCCCTAAGGATTCTGCCGTATTGCCATGACGTCAGCTCCACAAGCCATGTTTTCTTATTTCTGTAATGGAAGGATAGTAAATGTGGCCTTCCAGGGTTGTTAGTCTATTGTTGAATAGGGTTGCTTGGAAGTTTTAATTCAGCAGCACTCTTTATCAGCACTCTGTATCACATATCCTTGTGTCTATTATTGACCTCCTCAAAGTACTGTACTAATGTAGGATTTACTTGTAGCACACATTACTGTTTCAAAGAGAACTAAGCAGCTCAGTAATTTAGTATAATTTTTCTTACTGTTTCATTAATGAATGTGATACATACTAAAGTTTATTTGCTAAAATATTTCACTAAGATATAAGTACCAATAAAAAGTATGGTAATGGCTTGCTGAATATTATTTTATTTTTTATTCCAGATAATAGTTAATAGCATTTTACCCTTCTCTTTTAAATAGTAATGAAACAAAAGAAAGCATTGAACCTATTCAGTTCATCTTTTTCATTGATGGAAATTCTATTTCTTCTAGCTCTTTCTGTAGGCCCAAAATAGTTCTGAATTATAAGATATATTTCAGAGCAGATTCAGGGAAAAATAGATAGGTACAGGGACAAGAGGAAAGGAATATGTATATAAATAAAATGTTAAAATGTTTTCTAGAAAGAAAACCTAATAAAAATATTCTGATTGCTTTGTATATTTCCATTATCTTCAGTGGTTTCCAAAGTAATTTTCTAGCTTTCATTACTTATATATTCCTATATATCTAACTTGTTCCACCTCAGAGATTAAAACTGGGTGCTAAATTTCTGCGGAACAGTCAAGCAATATGCTGCTACCCGGTAGCTAGAAAATGTTTTCTAATCTAAACCATATCAATATCATTTTACTGTTTATCCAGTATCAATTATTTCATTGGCATTGTGTTGTGTATATATAGTTTAAGAATTGAAAGTAAGAAAGTAATCCTAATATTTCATGACACTTATAATTTATTCAAAATTTCTTCTCTTGATAATATACTATTAGCAATAAGTTTTACAATTTCTAAAATTATTGTCAAAATCAGAACTGAGTTACAATATTTAATGAAGAATTAAATCCATAGGTAGTGTAAGAATTGTAACTAGTGAAATAAAGATGGTAGGAAAAAGAGAGCCATGAATAAATTATTTTATTTCTTTTTCATGCTGGTTATACTGAGCTCTTTTGTAATTTTATTCCCACTCTAGTCCAATAGATGTTGCAGACTCCGATACCAAAAGTCTATTTAGTCCAGAATGCTGTTAGACAACAGAGCAGCTGGCACATCAATATTTTTTTCTTTTTAGTTTTTTTATTCCACCTTTATTATTTTTATCAATAATTCAAGATAGTTGAATTGAATAAGTTAAATTATATACATCTACGTTTACAACATTTTCAGTAGAATTTAATTTTACTATTGTAGATATTTTCATCACTGTGAAAGCAGGTTTAATTGAAACCTAAGTTTTATTTCAAAGTTATATTAAAGTAACACTTTAATATGCAAAACAAAAACTTTTTCAAGTTTCCCAGTCACATAGGTACAGTTGGGGAGAAACTTGTATGCTTTCTAAATACATTTTCACATTCTAAGTGTTTACTTTTCTAGGGCCATCCTCAGCTATCTCAGTAATTAAGCTGTAATCCAAGTGTAGCAATACAGCTAATTCTCAATGTACGACTACAATTGAGCCCAAAATTTATGTTGCTAAGCGAAACATTTAAGTGATTTTTGCCCCATTTTACAACCTTTCTTGTCACAGTTGTTAAGTGAATCCCTGTGTTAAGTTAGTAACACAGTGGGTTAGGTGAATCTGATTTCCCCATTGACTTTGCTTGCAGGAAGGTGGTAAAAGGTCATCACATGACCCTAGGACACTGCAACCGTCATAAATATGAGTCAGTTGCCAAATATGAATTTTGATCACATGACCATGGAAATGCTGCAAAAAGTCACTTTTTTCCATTCCCGTTGTAACTTTGAATGGTCACTAAATGAACTGTTGTAAGTTGAGGACTACCTGTATTTTTATTTTGTATTCACTTCTACATAAGAGTACTACAAATTCTTTTTCTGGTAAGCCTTTAAGGGACTCGCTATTAATTCTTCGTCCAGGAGCAGCAAAAGATTCCATGTGGTGGTCTTTGGAGTGCTAGAAGTCAACTAGAAGTTGTCTTTTTAAGAAGGTTATAAAATGAATTTCTGATTTCATTTTATTTATTATTCTGTTGTCATATTTTATGAAAATTTATGTATGTATGTATTCTGTTTACTTAAAGGACAGAAAGTAGATGGCAAAGTGCTGATCAAAACATATTTACCATGTCAATATTTTTCCTCTCTTTTTTTGCTGCTTTTTTGGATATTCAGAAAACCCTTTTGAAACCTTATCTGTAATGCATATTGCATCGTCAACATTTTATAAGGGTATTACTATTTATTTTATCAAAATAACATTCCATAAAAATAGCTAGAATGCACTATTCTAAAAGGAAATTTTGAAATGTACAACATTGCATGAGATTAGAAAAATATGTGCACATTTTTACATTTTTTTCATTACATGTAGAATCCTCCATTTTGGAATATTTTTTTAGAAACATTTGATTGGATATTAGAATAAATAAACATGCAGTTCAATCTGTGCTTAATTATCTGGTAGTATCTCACTAAGCATATTTACAGATGTTGTATTGAAGGTGTTAGTTATATTTAGTTATAATTTGGTTATTTCATATCATATATACTATGTCAGTTAATCTTGCAGTCACTAATTCTCCAGCAGTTCAGAATGGAACAGATCTTAAATAATTACCTTTTCTTAGTTACCAAATATGGTCCTCTTATTAAAGCAGCTGAAATTAAAAGACCATGTCTTTTATTTCTAAAAGCTTCTGCTTAGCTAATCTTCCTTCCTTCCTTCCTTCCTTCCTTCCTTCCTTCCTTCCTTCCTTCCTTCCTTCCTTCCTTCCTCCTTTCTTTATAGTTCTCATAAATTAACAGTATAGGACTGTTCTTCCTATTGCAGTTTTCAGTATCTACATCAGTAGTTCCTGCATGGAATAAGACTATAATCTGGAATTCTACTTTTTTTGTTTTCTACAATTTATATGTCACTTAATCCAGCAACCCAAAAATCCATACTTATAAGATGCTATTATAGTGTTTGATAATTTATTTCTCCTTGGTTTAAGGCTAAGATAAAGATAAACTTATTGTCAGTTTTTATTGTGAAATTCTGTTGCCTGCTCTCAAAAGAAAATATATATCTAACACATACACATACACATACACGTATACATATATAACACACATATATACGTAGTGTATACATACATATATATATATACCCATATATATATGTATACACATACATATTAATCACTGTCCATTTTGAATACATAGTGGAAAGAAGAAACTTGAGAGTTCACAAGGTTGATACTATATGGAAAAGAACTGTGATTGAATCTAGATGTTCTGCTTCAGATACCACAAAGCCTCCTCCCAGAAGGTAACGAGGAACACAGGTCATGAAGAGGATGTGTAGCATCCCAGATAATACTGCAGACCCTGCTCCAGCATTGCTTAAATGCTATGTCCTGGATAGAAGGAAGTAAATGGCCGATAATCTTTTCTGCCATTCTCATCACTCTCCGTACCATCTTCCTGTCTGAAACAATAATGCTTCCAAACCGGATAGTAATGCAATACGACAGGATGCTTTCAATCATCTCTCTATTAAAGTGGTAAGGATAGAGGAAGGAAGATGCACTTTTCTCATGAGATGCAGAAAATGCAAATGCTGCTGTGTCTGCTTCACTACTTTCAGTTGAATGACCAAGCTAGCCTACTCATTAGTTGCACACCCAGAAACTTGGTGCTGCTAACCACCTCCACAGGTGAATCCATATACAGAGGTATGTGGCTGTGCCTGTCTTTTCTGAAATCGACAATGATACCTTTAGTTTTTCCTTCATTTAAAATGAGGCTGCTTTTATTACACCAGTTCACCAAACTATCTACCTCCTTGAGGTAAGCACCCTCATTGTCATCCTGAATAAGACCCACTACTGTTGTATCATCCACATACTTCGCAATATAGTTGTTGGCAAACGTTACACAACAATCAATTTCACAATGATGTCAGGCAGTTAAATTATTTGATTATATATAAGGTTGCATGCCTTATAAGCTAGTCCATCCTAGTCCATTGGAAAAAAGTAAAATTTGGATATTGAATGTTCCATTGTCAGCCAGTAAATATAAACATAATTCCAGAGTCAGCAGTAAGTATACATACATGTTCATAAAACAATATGAACATGTGTGCACACGCACACGCATACACAAATATACGTACCCATAATTTCAAATTATGTTAGAGGCTTATTTCATCTATACGCTCATTTTAGAGCTGAAAGAAAGTTTGTCTCCTTGATTCTGTTTGCAGGAGAATCATGTTTGGTAACTAAAATGAGATAGAAAGTATGAATTGTCTTTAAGCAGAATTTCTAAACATAAGAATTCTCAATAAATTGTTTTTCCCATTCTATTTTGTAAAACTCGGATAAATGAAGTTGGACAGTATTGAATACATGCAGCCTTTAATAATTTGCTCTTTTTTCTTGTATGTTCAGTGCAGCCAGTGTATCCAACGATCAAAAATGTTACGGCAGCAGCTGCTGAAATTTATGCCAATATCAGTTGGGAATATGAGGGTCCAGTTCATGAGAACATTTATGTTGAATATGGTGTGGCAGGCAGTAAGAAGACATTTCATTTAATTCTTTTAAATGTATTGTAATAATAGAAGAAGAACCAGTATTGATTTGCTTTTCTAAAGTTATATCTGCCTTTTTAGGGCGCAGATTTAAGGGGTCAGATTTTGTGGAAGTAACTTGTGTTTAATTCCGTACATAGAACATTAGCTTCTTGTATTATCTTAGGATTTCTGCCAAAAGCACTTACCAAAACGTTTGTTTGACATAGCATGCCTGTCCCTACAAGTCACTTTGATGGTAAAGAAACAACAAAACAGACTGAATTAGTTCTTTCTTTCTCTCAGGAAGTAAATTAGCAGATTATCAACCCCATGAAAAACATACATAGGTTTTGGATTGCGAAAAGAATGCTCGTTCCTTTTAAACTAGTATTTTTTTATTCAAAGAAATATACATGGAACATATGAATAGTGTTTTCCTAGCATGGTTTGGTTAGCTATTCACAAAACTGCTCACTGTGGAGTACATTCAGTCTTACAAATCTCTTCATATTAGTTTTGCCATTACTGTGTTCTCGAAATAACTTAATTTTATTTTTTTAGACCAGACAAATGTATATTTTAAACTACATTTAACTATGGCATGCTGAAATGGAAGACTTTGAGTATCTGTAGTTTGGTTTTCCTTCTGTTGTGATATTCTGAGGAATTTATATATCCACGATGGCAAACCTATGGCACGCATGCCAGAGGTGGCACACAGAGCCCTCTCTCTGGGCACGGAAGCCATCACCCCAGCTTAGCTCTGCCATGTATGCGTGCACGCCTTCCACCGGACAGCTGGTCTTTGGGTCTCTGCCATGCATGCGTGTGGGGCATGGTTCACATGGGAGTTGTGTGTGCACGCGCAGGGGAACCAGGGTGCATGCATGGGGTTGCGTGCGCATGCGTGAGGAGTGGGATGCACATGTGGGGGCACATGTGCAGTGTCTGGGGGGGCCATGTGTGCATGCATTGGGTGGGGCGCATGTGCGGGATTGCAGGGTGGTCACATGTGCATACGTGGGGTCATGGGGGGTTGTGCACACATGCATAGGGGCAGGGCGCATGTGCACACATTGCATTTTGGGGATGCACATGCCTGTACGCGCTTTGGGCACTTGGTGCCAAAAAGGTTAGCTGTCACTGTTATATATAATTACTTATCTTATTTGCCAATTTCCATGTGAAGAAATGGTGCCTAGTGGGTCAACTTTGCATAAAATGACAGCTTTTTAGCAGTTTCAAATAAGATGATGTAAGCCAATCTGAACAGAAGCTTGTTTTTGTGGTTAATAAAGAAAAGGAAGAACATAGTCAAATATAGTTTATAAAAGTTCATTGAGAATCTGTCCTTTTAATTGTGATGCCTTTCCTTTCTTGGTAAGCATAATTGATGTAAAGTATAACAAAATAAATGAAAAATGTTTATTATAATACACAAAAGATGCTTTAAAATTATTATCCCATCCAATTGCCTTCTTCATGGCAATTTTGAGCAGAATAGCGTGAAGTATAAAATAATATTTAAAATATAGTTCTCTCAATGCTCTGTCTTAAGAAAAAATATTTTAAAGATCAGTAAGTGACAAGATATCTCACCATGAATGAATGAATGCAAATGCTGTGTTCCTAAAAATTTTATAGGCAAAGAAGAATTGAAAAAAGAAAATGTTAATGGTTCTCGGAGCTTCTTTCTCTTAAAAGGATTAACACCAGGAACGTCATATAAAGTCCGGGTTGGTGCTGAGGGTCTTTCTGGTTTTAGGAGCTCAGAAGCTATATTTGAGACAGGTCCAGGTGAGGCACACCATGCAATTCTGCCTTCCATTCAGAATTGTGATGTATTAGGTGCTGGCATTTCAAAATAGTGTCATATTCTCTTTACATATTTTAATTTTTTTCCCCGCCTCCTTAAAAGGTGTAACTCAGAACTACATCAACTCATTTTTGTTCACACAGTGGATATCCTTGCCATTCATTTTGAGAAAAGACATAGTTCTCATGTCTCCTTTTTAAAGATGCTTTCTAATCCTCACATGATTTTTTTCTACATGATGAAATACAACCATGTTTGAGAATAGTCAAGTCTAAATAAATTAAACATTACAAGCAGTTTTTTCTAATGGTGGGGTATCCAAAACCCCTACAAAATGTAATGTTCATTGAATATAAATAGTGTATATAGTATTGAATATTTTATTCAAAATCTTTACTGTGCCAATTTGTATCTCAGTTTTTTATATACTGTTATGTTGAAACATAACATTTAGAGATTCTCATAGGTTGTTTGAGAAATATTTGAATGGCATTTGTTCAATTTCACATATTCTCATAAAGCATTAGGGAGCAATCTTTCTATCATATGTCCTGTGGAGTCATCTGCAGGACTGTATGTTAATAGTCACAAGCTTTGGATGGAACCAGTGGTAAAAGGGTGTCACATTATCCACCTATTCAATTTTATTATTTTTGATACCTGACCCTACTTTCTTTCTGTCTGGCTCTTGCTCTGTCCTTAAATTGCAGGTTAGGACAATTGCTAGAAAGCTGAATTAAGAGCATGCATCATCTGGCAAGTTGCCTATCTATGCTGAAAAAATGTGATTAACAGAAGTGTTTTATTTTCATACTGCATGGATACTGGTTTTTATAAATAGAATTATATCTCTAAACTTAATTTTGTAAAATGAAGTAACTTATCAGGAATGGTTCAACACCCCCAACTTAAATAATATTTTAGATCAGTAGCTTCATATGCTCATAGCAGTATATGTTGATTATTTGACATGTGAAGAGAAGTACAGAATGCTGTTCTTCAATTAATGTTTCTTCTGTTTGCAATAAAAGAACTGGCATGAGAAAAACCCTTGCATTCAATATCTAAATATTATTTCAAATGATGGATTAGATCCAAAGCTTATAATTTATAGTTAACTCTATAAGCTGAAAAATTCTGAACTCTACCTCATAGCACTTTTTTGCCTGAAATACTATTTAATACGATTGGGTACCTTTTTCTGCATGACAGTACAACTCCCCAAACTCTTTGTGCCCTGTCAACACTATTACAGATGTCCAGCTTACAGGATGGAAAATAGAAAGGATATTTGAAAGAGTGGCTGGGTACAAGGATCAATAAGCCAACATTGGAATTAACATGGCCATATTCTTCTAAACATTTCAATAAGCTTGGCACATTTTTTAAAAACTTATTTTCCCCTAAACCCATAAAAAATCTATGCCTTGGAAGGATACTATAATACCCCAGCTATACAAAAGCCTTAGATTCTGTCAGTTCTCTGTGCATCAAATTCTATAAAACCCAAACTCCTTTAAATTAAATTTAAATAATTTGGATATAAAAGTTGAATGGAACTAACTGATATCTAGCTAAACCTATTCTGGAGTTTGGAAGGCATTTTTTTTAGTTTTCATTTGAAATTTGTAGGCATATTTCAAGACTCACGAAAGCTCAACAATAAAATAGAAGTTCAAGAATCTTCCTGTCTTCCTCAAAGGCAGTTTTTTCCAGTGGTGGGATTCAAATATTTTAACAATCGGTTCACTGCCCTAATGATTTCTTCCAACAACCAGTTCAGCAAACTGCTCAGAAAGTTAACAATCGGTTCTCCCAAACTGGTGCGAACTGGCTGAATCCCACCACTGTTTTTTTTTGCAAAGTTTTATTATTGGAAAGTGGAAGTGGTAGGAGTATTTATGGGCCATTCCTTCTCTAGTCAAACCATATTATTATACAAAAGGAAGATAAACTGTTGCAGAGAAGGTTGACTAATATGAAAGAATCAGTAGGAATCAGTCCTATTTCTCTTGGGTGGTACAATCTTTTCATTCAACATTTAATTCTGATTCTGGATCTAAACCAACAGCTATTTCCTTAACTCTCCAGTTATTTCTAACTGGAAGTAAACCAGAAAAAGATCTAAAAGTTGCTTAGTTGCTCAAGATCTATTCTATGGATTCTGAAAAGATTTCTATTTAATATTTACTTTAGTAATGATTTTATTTTAAGTAAGTACAGTAGAATAAATTCATATGACTTTGATGTATTAGCAGCTTTTGTATTTTTCAGAGAGAAAAATACACTTGAAGCAGACTATATATATGTAGTGCAATTACACATAATTATGCAATTTAAATACACAGTACTGGCTTATAGAACTCTATACGCCTTTACCAGAATATACAGAAATAAAATACTAGAAATTATGTAAGTAAGTTGTTACCGTAGCTTTTATATTAGTATGTGTTAAGCATGTACTTTTTTGCATAGTTGGCATGGCATTACATACTGCATTTTAATGTAAAATGTATGTGTCTTCTTTTAATTCTTGACACTGTATTTTTAATACCAAATAACTGCATGCTTGGAAAAGCTTAAATTGTTCTAACCTATTAAACATTCTTTGTTCATATTATGCTATTTAAAGTTAGCTTTTTAAAATACAAACAATTTTTTTCTCAGAAAACCATTTTGTTCTCTTTATATTCTATAAAGATATGCTACCCTTTTCCAAATGCATAAATTTGAACAATTAATAAATACTATAACTATATTAGAAATGGTACTGCATTATTTCATATGAACGTAAATTCAGCGAAACTGGTTCTTCTAAATGAACTGAATTGCTCCTAAACCACAGACTTCTGAGAAGAAAGAATAGGAAACTTACTACATAAATTTCCTTATTTAGTGCACAGAGAGAGCTCCTTTAAAAATGTGTGAGAAATGTTTCCAGGGTAATTATTTGTATATTCAACTATGGGTCAAAGGATAATTCCCAAACCACTGCCACAAATGTTTTTATTAGAAGAGTAGAGCAAGTATAAGGGGAGAGAATACTCATTTTTACACATTTAGTATTTTAAAACGCAAATATCTAAAGTTAAACAACACTAAAAATTGTCAAATGTTTTTAAAAGACCAAAATATATTATTTCTAATTGTGAGGTAAATTAATTCATAAGAATGCAAAACTGGTACAAATAAATGCCTCTTTTTCATTCTTAGCAAAAGCAAGTCGGCAAGTTGACATTGCCACTCAAGGATGGTTCATTGGTCTTATGTGTGCAGTTGCTCTTCTCATCTTGATTTTGCTCATTATTTGTTTCATAAGGAGAAATAAAGGTGGAAAATACCCAGGTAAGTTTCGGATCTACTGATTTAACCTTTAAAAAAGAAAATGTTTGTTTTTATTTAAATATAATGTATCTACTACTGCTGCTAAAATTCAAAATATAAGAGGTAAATTTTTTAAGTATTTACTACTGGTAGTCCTCAGGCTACAATCATTCATTCAACAACTGCTCAAAGTTATAATGGCAGTTAAAAAGGGGGACTTAGGGCAATTTCTTGGAGTTCTGACCATCACAGTCAAGTGATTGTGATTCTGAGCAAAGCAATGGTGAAGCCAGTAGGAAGTCAAAAGTCATAATGACATGAAGTCACTTAATGACTTCATAATCCTCATTTAACAGTGGTAACCTGGACTGCTGTAATTTCGTTACTAAGCAATGTAGTCATCTGATGTAATGCTTTACAACCTTGTTACTTAGCAACAGAGTTCTAGGTTCTAATTGCTGTCAGAACTAGAGAACTACCTAGATATATTGCTTTTGACTTAGATTAATATTATCCTTTTCCAATATGGTTTCAAAGTCTCAACTATTCTGTTGTTCATCTGACCTGCTATAACATTTCAGAACACTACCAAGAGAAGAAACAACGCACAATAGAATAAAATAAGAAAACTCTGAACAATCCAACTATAGCCAACTATTGCCCCAATTTCCAGTAGGACTGTAAAAATTGTGAAAGTCAAGAATGCCTAATTGTGCTAGCAATACAATTGCTATTTGCAGTTCAGAAAGTGTTAAGACAACAGCAGGTGCAGAAGTGTGCTTTAAGTCAAAGGTGAAGGGAAAATATTATAGAGAGACGTAGGCTGACTTTCCTTGTGTCTCCCTGGTTATAAGGAAAAGGAATGGGAAAGCAATACTGGACTGGCAAGATTCTGTTATAGCTTTATTTTTTACTATTTTTTTCTTTTTGTGGAATATGTTTTCTGGTATGAAAACCATTTAGAACTGAGACAGGCAGACATATATGTATATCTTCAGTCTTTCAATCTTCTTTGCCAATTTGTAATTTAGTCATTGTATTAAATGAGACCAAGTTTACATTGTCTTATACATTGCAGAGGGTTTTCTAATGGGTGTTTAAATTCTATGAATGGAATCTCTAAAGATCCAATTTTGCATATTTTAGTGAAAGAAAAAGAAGATGCACATGGTGATCCAGAAATACAACCTATGAAAGAAGATGACGGAACTCTTGGTGAATATAGGTATTATTATTTTTCTTATTAATCATACTGTCTTGGATTTGAAGATAATACTCTTCAGACGTTCTATTCAAATTATTTAACTTAGAGTATAGTAATAACTTTCACCCATCATCTTCAGATATGACAGACACCATATGAACATTTTAGATGCTGTTTTACTAAATGACTTTTCAATCCAGATATATAATAATAATAATAATAATAATAATAATAATAATAATAATAATAATTTGTTGTCATTGTATATATATGCATGGTATACACATACAACAAAATTCATATAACACCCAGAGACCAGACCCAGCACGCACACACACATGACAATCCCAAAACACACCCCCATCTGCCAAAGTTCCCACCCACTAAAAACACAGAAGCATCCACACAACAGACCAAGTAATACTGTCCAACAGCTCACCAATGGTGGTCCTTAAGTTCATTGTTAAGTGCAATTATAGCTCTGGGATAAAAACTTTTCAGAAAACATGTAATCTGAGCTTTAATTGTTCTGTATCTTCTGCCAGAAGGCAACCGTTCCCAAAGATTGTAAGCAGGATGGGAAGAGTCTCTGAGAATGTTGTGTGACTTCCTCAAACAGTGAGATGCAAAGATGTCGTCCAGGGCTGGTAGTTGAAGCCTGATGATATTCTGGGCAGTTTTAATGATTCTCTGTAGAGCTTTTTTGTCCACTACAGAGCTGCTCCCATACCATGCAAGAATGCCATAGGTCAGGACACTCTCAATGGTGCTGCGGTAGTAGGACAGAAGTGGATGCTGATATAGATTTATCTTCCTAAGCATTCTCAGGAAGTACAGCCTCTTCTGTGCCTTCTTCAAAAGCATGTTAGCATTCATAGTCCACGTGTGGTCCTCCGAGATACAAGTGCCCAGAAATTTAAAACTACCAACCCTCTCTACCTCCTCCCCATTTATGTACAATGGTAAATGTACATCTCTCTTCCTCCTGAAGTGCATTATAAATTCTTTAGTTTTTTGGTGTTAAGTGTGAGATTATTTTCTTTACACCACAGTGTTAGCCCTTGTACTTCCTTTCTATAAGCAGGCTCATTGTTCTTCTTAATGAGCCCTACCACTATCGTGTCATCTGCAAATTTGATAATTGTGTTGGTGTTATACAATGGGGTACAGTCATGTGTATACAAGGAATAAAGGAAAGGGCTTAGCACCCAACCCTGGGGGGCTCCTGTGCTTAATATCAGAGTTTCTATGGTGAGATTCCCATCCTTACTGACTGTGCCCTATCTGTCAGAAAATCCTTTATCCACAAACAAATCTTCTGACTTATACCCAAATTGGACATTTTAAGAAACAGCCTGTTGAGTAGAATGGTTTTAAAGGTAGAACTATAATCCATAAATAACAGCCTTGTGTATGTTCCCGGTTATTCCAAATGATTCAATACAGTATGGACAACAATAGATGTAGCATCATCAGTTGATCTGTTACTCCTATATGTAAATTGGCATGGGTCCAAAGTAGATGGAAGACTAGCCTTAATGTAGTTCAACACCAGTCTCTCAAAACATTTCATGACAACGGATGTTAAAGCTACTGGTCTATAATAATTGAGAGATACCACTACTGTCTGCTTAGGGAGTGGCACTATAATGGATGTCTTCAGGCACGTAGGGATAGAGCACTGCAACAGGGATAAATTGAAAATATCCATGAACACTCCAGCTAACTCTGCAGCACAGTCCCTAACAACTCGTCCCATGATTCCATCTGGCCCAGCTGCTTTCCGGGTGTTAATATTCTGGAAAGCACGTCTCACATCAGAAATCTGCAGTCGAAGTGGTTGTCTATCTATGGTAGATGTTAGTGGTGTACTATCGTGGTAGATGCTGGAATGATGGTTGTTCCTGTATCCACCTTAAAGCGGCTGAAGAATTGATTTAGCTGCTCAGCCAAAGAATCCTGCTAGACAAACTATTTTTGTTGCTCTGCCTTGTAATTTGTCACAGACCTTGCCATATCCGACAAGAGTCCAAGTTCTCAAAATGATGTTCAATCCTCCATCTGTATGTAGTTTTAGTGTCCTGATGACCTTTTTCAATTTAGCTCTTGCCTCGCTGTACTGTAGCACATCACCAGAATGGAAAGCAGCATTTCTAGCTCTTAATAAAAGACGCACTTCTCTATTTATCCAGGGCTTGTTGTTAGAAAACACCTGTATTTGTCTGGTGGTAGTGACAACATTGATGCAGCTTTTAATATAAAACAGTACTGTTGAGGTGTAAGTATCAATATTGTCCTCCTCAAACAGTACCCATTCAGTGCTCCTAAAGCAATCTTGAAGTTGCTCAGATGCATCCACCGGCCACACTTGTATTTCTCTAATTGGTGGTCTGATTCTGTTGACAAGAGGTCTGTATGATGGAATCAAGAACAGAGATATAGGATCTCCCAAGCTTCATTTTTGCTGGCAGAGGCACCGTGGGCCAGTCCTTTGCTGTGTCCAGGGTTGCTCCGTGGGCCAGATCTAAGCACCATGGGCCTTGAGTTTGACACCCCTACCCTAGACTGCATATTGATAAATAGTGGGGAGGTCACAGTTTTTCTACTGCTAGGTCACCTCACCTGCATGGAAAAGAAAATATGAGAAAAAGACAGGAGGGAATTTGGCAAATGGTAGGGAACTCTCTGCCTCTGAACAAAGGAAAAACAATTGAAAGACACAGAGGTATTGAAATTCAATGTGTTTGGTACAGAGCTGGAAAACATATACAGGTAGTTCTCTATTTACAACAAAACTGAGCCCAAAATTGTGGTCTTAAGCCATTGCAGTTTTAAATCAAGTCATCACTTAATCATACTCAATTTTACGACCATTTTACCACAGTTCTTAAGTAAATCACATGATAATTAAGTGAATTGCATGGTAATAAATCCAAATCCAGATTATTCAGTGGATGTTTTTACCATTTTTTGCTGAAAAAACACCATCATGATAGTTCACATTACCATTGCATGCTGCAACTGGTTGTAATTTTATGCTGTTTGCCAAACATCTGAAACGTGATCACATGAATGTAGGGATGATGCAGCTGTCATAATTTTTTTTTCAAGTTTTTTATTTTTATTTTTAATATAAACATTCCATCTTCCATTAAACACATGTGTCATCTGGGTACAAATATATCTCTGTGCAACTACAGTCAAAATTTACAACAGTGTTCATTATATTGATATTAATTTCTAATCTTACAATAATAATATTGTATATAATAAACCTATTCATTTCTCCCTCTTAACATGTCTTCTAATAAGGATATAATAATAGTATTAAACATAGTAATCCTAATAGTCATATTAATAACAGTCATATTGTTTACATCTGTATCTTAACATATTTTCTATATTTCTCTGATCTTTTTCTTTTATTTCTAACTTCCATTTTTCTTCACTAACGATTGATAAAATAATTCCCATGTCATATAATATTCAGTTTATTCTTTCTCCTTAATTGCAAACGTTAATCTGTTCATTTCTGCACATTCTAATATTTTTCTAATCACTTTCTCATCAGTAGGAATCTCTTCACTTTTCGAGTTTTGTGCAAATACAATTCTAGCTGTAGTTAATACATGAATTCATTCAATTTATTGTAGGTTTCAGGTAAGATCCCCAACAAAAATATTTCTGGTTTTAAATCAATATGCTACTTTATCATCTTTTCCAGCCACATATGTATTTTTGTCCAATATTTTTTTGCTTCTACGCAAGTCCACCACATATGATAATAAGACCCAGGCATCTGGTGGCACTTCCAACATTTAACTGACTTGTCTTTAAACATCTTTGCCAACCTCACTGGTGCAAAGTGCCATCTATAAAATATCTTATACAGATTTTCTTTATATGTAGTTGATATTGTTAATTTATAGTTCCTGTCCCACAATTTCTGCCATTTATCTAGTTCTATTGTGTAACCAAAGTTTTTTTGCCTATGCTATCATTGTCTCCTTCACTTGTTCCTCTTCCAGTTTAATGCTCAGCAAGTAGCTGTACAATTTCTCCATCAATCTTTCGGTCCCTGTTAATATCTTGAATATTAACCTGAAATAATTTTGACGACAGGTTGTACATTTTTTTCAAGTTAGCCCTAACCCTAACCCTAAATATATAATCTATCTAGTGCCAATTACATATTGCCTTCTCAACAGGACCACTTGCAAGATTATATGACCATAATTTCTGCAAATATAGAGTTAACAACATTACCAGTTGCCAAAGATATATTCCTATCCTCATCCTCAAAGTAAAGCATATGAGAAGAATGAAGGCCTTCCATGATGTTTCCCTTCCCTCAGATTAATTTGGTTCACATTCATATTGAATGTCTTAGTTTATCTGCCAGATAAAAGGCGATTTCAGATTAGAGATACAAGGTCTACTGACACCTAAGTCAACACAACTGATGGAGGGGTGGTGATGATGAGTGAGAGAAAAGCCAGAGTTCAAAGGAAAATTTATATCCTGAGAGCTTCATAAGAGGATGACCTTGCAGACGTAGGCTTTTGGCATCGATTTGGGCAAAATTTGCACCTGCAATTAATGTGGTTACTAGTTCTAGTCAAGGCTCCCTTCTTTTAGTTCTTTTGTGGAGATAGAAATCCTACTACCACTGTTTTCATTGAACTTCCTCTGCTATGATTCTTCTCTGGAGACTGAAGATGAGATTGAAAATGGACATAGGTCTGTCTATATGCATCTAATTTTTCTGTTTGGCTATTTCAAGCTTCCTGCAGACTTCCTTCTTCAACAGGAAAAGACTGGTGATGGAAACAGATGATATTCAGTAGCATGAACTCATGAATCCTAGTTCTACGCAGCTTATTCTTATACTATTGTTTGATTCAGACCTAACAAAATAAAAAAAGTCTGTTTGATTGAAACAGACCTAATAAAAGAGGAAGTAGAGTTGCATTATATGTAAGAGATCACTACATAGCTGCATCACTACATAGCTCTCTAGCAAAAATGGGCTGCGGGGGGGCTGCAGGCAGCCCCCGTGTGGCCCATTTTTGGCCTGGATGGCCTTCTGCATCACCCTGGTGGCCAAAATGGGACATGGGGGAAGCCACCCGCAGCCATCCCATGGCCCGTTTTGGCTGGCAGAGTGCTGCAGGGGGCAGTCCAGGTCAAAAATAGGCCACGTGGGGGTTGCCTGAGGCCCCCTGTTTTGGCTGGCAGGGTGCTGCAGGAGGCCATCTAGGCTGAAATGGGGTGCAAGGGGCCATGGGCAGAGGACAGCTACAATGCTGATCCAGCCCTCCAAGAAATCCAGTTTGACATCCCTGGTCTAGACAGTTACTTATCTGAAATGGTATAGGTTCTTCTGCTTGAGCAGGGGGCTAGACTGGAAGATCTGCAAGGTCCCTCCCTGCTCATTCTATTCTAATTCTTGTTTTTCTTTTTTAGTGGTATTGTGTTGGACTGGGCTTTCATGATCATATTTTTCAGTGTTTCCGACGCTTCTTGAGTTGTATTCCTCTTTAAGATTTTCATCCATGGAATCTTTCCTAGTCTCTCTGAGTTTGTTAAAATTAGCTCTTTTAAAGTTTAAGACACTGGTTGGATTATTTTCTTGCCAAAGAGTTCATCTATTTCTTTTGATTGTTGGGTAGCCTGTAATTGTACACCTATGACAATATCACTTCCCCCTCTTTTTATAGTGGCCCATATACATTCTGGAGGGGCTTTATCTTTGCTCATGTGCACTTCTGTAGATATGTAGTGATTTCTTACATATAGTGCAACTCCATCTCCTTTTTTTGTTGATCTGTTTCTTTTGAGCAGTTTGTATCCATCTCTCAATACATTCCAGTCATGGATTTTGTCCCACCAGGTTTCTGTAATGGCAACTATTTCATACCTGCCCTTGTGTACCATTGCTTCTAGTTCACCCTGTTTGTTCCCCAAGCTTTGAGCATTTGTATATAAGCATTTAAGACTTTTATGCCTGTCCGTGGGTAAGTTTCCTGCATCACCTAGTTGTTGAGTTTTTCTTTTTTTCATCCCTACCTCATTATTTGATTTATTTTCTTGGAATTTATGATTGCTTTTGTGTTCTAGAGATTCTAAAGATTGGTCACCCTCCCTTTACAATTTTAATGTAAAGCCTTTCTGATGAATTGGCCAGTCTTTTGCCAAGTACATATTCCCGTTTTCATAAGGTGTAGCCCGGAGGTGATAATTCACCAGGTTCTGACCAGTTCTGGAGAATCGGTAGCAGAAATTTTGAGTAGTTCGGAGAACTGGCAAATACCACCTCTGACTGGCCATGCCCCCATCTATTCTCTGCCTCCCTAGTCCCAACTGATCGGCTGGGTCTTCTTTAGTTGTCTTACACAGGAGAAAGGAGCTGGAAAGCAGGTTAGTGGGGTGAGGAGGCAATCGAGATTTTGCAGTATTTTCTCTGGAGTGGGGTGTGAATGGAAATTTTACAGTATCCTTCCCCTGCCACGCCCACCAAGCCAGGCTCACAGAACCGATAGTAAAAAATTTTGAATCCCACCACTGGTGTAGCCCATCCCTTATTACCTTTGTAAAGGTAATGCAGTCCATGGTCCAGGAAACCAGTTTTCTTGGCAACACCAACCCATTTTAGCCAGATTTCTAGAATTTTTTTCCCCTCAATGGTTGTTGGCCTTTCATTGGGAGTACTGATGAGAACACTACTCGTGCTCCTAGCTCCTTAACTTTGTTGCCAATTGCTTATAATCTCTCAATTTTGTAATGTAGACAGACGTGACAGTGATTCCCTTCAATTCTCTAACTTTTCCAAATGCTTTTCCCAAGGCTCCACTTTTACCTTCTTCAGCTTCTCAGATTGAATTTGCAAACTATGTTATTCACTTAACAACTGCAGTGATTCACTTAAGAACTGTAGCAAGAAAGGTCATAAAATGGGGCAAAATTCACTTAACTTAGCAAGAGATATTTTCTGTGACCAGCTTTCCATAATTTTTTTTTCATTAAGGTGCTAAAGGTAGGACAAAATGGTGTCAATTTGTCTATTCAGTCATCAGTAGTCAAACTGAACATAATAACACCTCAACTCAATGGGATTTACTTTTAATAATTAGGCATAAAATTGAGTAATTGAATCCTAGGCTTTTTTACTTGAAGCATTAGATGGGAGGAGCACAACCATAGCAACCAAGATTACCAGGTGTACAGATTCCTACAGTCAATAATAGACTCTAAAAGCAGAGTTTTTTTTCCAATTGAGGCATCTATTATCAATCCAAACTACTTTGCTCTTTATCATCATAGGCTAATTTCCAGCACTTGTACAGGGAAGTTTCTTATGTGTCTGTCTAATGCAGGGGTGGTCAAACTCAAGGCCTGCAGACCGGATCAGGCCAATGGGGTGCTTAGATCTGGTCCGCGGGGCTTCCCTGGAAACAGTGAAGGACCAGCCTCCAAGGCCTCTGCCAGCGAAAACGGAGATTGGGGAGCTCTCTTTTCACTGGCAGAGGGCTGCAGGAGGCCCTCGTGGCCAAATGTGGAGCCCAGGCAGGCCACGTGCAGCCCCCTGGGCTCTGTTTTCACTAGCAGAGGGCTGCATGAGGCCGTCGCAGCTGAAAAGCGAGCCTTAACAGGTGACACTGAGCTGGCCATGCCCACCCACCCCAGCCCCCCCCAGCCCCCCAAGGTGAAACACAACCCTGATGCGGCCCTCAATGAAATTGAGTTTGAAATACCTGGTCTAATGCATTTGACCATCCAGGTAGCCAGGGAAGAAAATGTGTGCATTAAATTCATGCATTCTAATTCAGTGACAGTATGAGTGAGAACATGCTTGTCTAGTCATTGTGTGTGCAATCCTTTCTGTGTGGGAGGCACATTTGCATTGGCACAAAGTCAGCCTAGCCAATTTTAATGCCAAGGCTATTTTCACAGATTAGAGTTCATGGCTTATTAGCTTTAAAACATAAACATATTTTTATTATTTGGAACATTTAAAAAACAACACAACAATCACCCAACAGACACCAGACTACCTTTAAGCAGTATAGGAAGTTAGCACCCACCCCTCTCCTAGAAAAATGAATTATCCTAGACAATATTAAGAAGGCAGAATATTTCCCCTAGAAGGGAAGTAGAAACTCAGAGGCAGAAGCTCACCCCCCACCTTTGTTAAGGGCGGGCCATTAAGGCCTGGGGCAGAGTAGTCTACATAGTAGTAGTCACCACCTGGCCTGGGAAGATTGCATCAGCCAGCACTCAGTTCACCTTGTGGTCCAGCTAAGACCCCCATCTCTGGGAGTCTGACAGCCAATGGGATACATTTCTTACACAGGAACAGGAAATACGTAAGGTGGGGCCCAACAGAGGGTATATAACTAAGGGTCTCTCAGCTTCTTGGCCCTTCTTTTCCTTCACCCACCATCTTGAAGCATGTGATGTTCTTTTCACTTTGGAGCTCCACATCATGTGGTTCTGTCCACCATTAAACCATCTTTCCAAACAGCCTCCATGTTTCCAGTGTCTTTTTCCCCCACTTGGAACTGAACCCAGAAGGATAATTCTTTCAAAAGCAGTAACAATTAATTGATACAAGAAACCTCTTTTCATGCTAAAACCTTAGGGCTGAATTTAAGCAGCGAGTGCTGCCACCTCCTCATACCAGAGAAAAGTACCATCTAACAACCCTGCAACGAGACAGTAGGCGCGCAAATCCTGCCTCCTGCATTCATTACATAAATATGCTAAATAAGCTCAATCCACATGCCGCGCCTGCAGCAGCGGTCGCTGTAGCACGACTAAACTTTAGGCTGGCGCGGTTAAAGGCCAGGAGGATGGGTGGGTGGGTGGGCGTGTGCCTTTGCGAGAGTGCGCACCCTGTCACAAGTTGTGGCCAAAAGCCTGACCAGCTGATGACGGCACAACTCGCGTGGTGCCTGGGGAGGACGAACCCCCGCCGCCGCACAGCCCTCCCCCCGTCGCCTCTTTACTTCAGACAGGCGCGCGCTGGGCTGGCTCAGTCGAAATGAGAAGGCGATAGGCTCGGGAGTACAAGAGCGCGCCTGCTGTCTTTGCTTTTGCTTGGCTTGGCTTTGCTCGAGCGAGCCTTTCGTTATTAAGCTGGCGGGAGCTTGCGCGAGAATCAGCGGTTTTCCCCAGCACAGGAAGAGGCGCGTTCCGTCAACACGGCATCCCGCTCTGCAACCAGAGGCTGTGGCTACCTGTGAGTAGCATATCTCTTAGCATTGGGGGGGGGGATTTGTCTGCGCTCCTTCCCAGCAGTAGTTTTATATGAGCTGTGAGGCGGTGTGGCTGTCATCCGCCGCTAGCTCTGCACCCGGTCGGTTCGGTTGCTTCGCAAAGACCCTGGGAGCCCCGGGGCTGAGTAGTTGCTCCGGCAGCAAAGGCTGCGAGCTAATCTTCACTGGCGGCTTCCCATGGCAACCGACAGCCTCCGTTTTATGGAGACAGATTCCCGCCTGGGATCCACCCTCAAGAAGCCAGGCGGTAAGGAGGGAGGGCTCTTTCCAAGTTCTCCTGCTTTCCACCTGCCTTTTCACAATGCCGAAAACATAAGCAGCAGCGGGCAAATTATGGTCACCTAGAGTATTCCGTGATGGGTCTTCAAGGGAAACTGGAAAGGTCCCGGGGCAAGCCCGGTCCTGGGCAAAAATCGCCATGCGTGGAGGGATGCGATAGGCGAGAAGGAAGAAACCGAGACATGTCTTTCTCTCTCTCTTGCCACATTGTCTGCCTGCCTCCTTCTGCCACTGCATTCTCCTTTTGGTTTACAGTCTGAGGTGTTTTGGATGATACGAGGTATTTAATCTCTGGTTTTGCAGTCAGGTCTTGCAGTTGTTGCAGCTGGAGCTCATGTCACCTCAAGGCCTGGCATTTCTGTCATGAGCTGGAGTCCTAATGGTAGAGTAATCTTCCTCTTCCTTTCTCTTGCTGTGTGGGTGTGCCTCAGTTGTGCACATCCATATTCACTGTGTCTGACAGCCAGGCTTGAAACTAAACCAAATGGTTATTTCTTGCCACGCTGCAATATGTTAAAGCTTGCATGACCCAGCCTTCTGTGCAACAAATGTGCACACTCATGTTTTTGTTCATTTGAAATATTGTTTGAACACTGCCACCAGTTTGTTGTTCAGTTTCAAACTTTGTTCACACATGTTGTTATTCTTTATGATCTTACATGCAAAAATTACCTTATACCCTTCACACTCAGCAAGACAAATTGTGATCTAACTCTGGTACACATAAAGCTTTATCAAACACTTTACCAATACATGGTACATATATAGTTCCTTGCCCAAAAGAATGATTACCATTTGCCAGGATTACACATTCCTGTGAAGTTGGTCCCAGACTAGAAAAAAGTTTTGGATTATTTACAATATGCTCACTTGCCCTACTGTCCAACAACTTTAGTTGTCTTTAGTGTCTTTGTTGTTTACCTTCACCATAGAAATCTGTGTGACTTCTTTCTTCTGTCTCTGTTTTCTCTTTCCTGCTTGAATCTTTTAATCTTCTTATTGGGCAATTTTCCAGATATGCTGAGTGGATCCAGATGCAAAGCAGCATTTCACTACACAAACTTTATCTCCCACATTGTTATCTTGCTTGGAAACAGTTCCTTTGTGATTCAGGTGCAAATTACTATTGCCTCTTTCTAGTCTTTTCTGTTCTTCCAAAAGTCTCCTGGTCACATAGTTCATATTAAATTATGCTCATTCATGGACTCAAGGCTTGTTACTAACATGTCCCGTGTATCATTAAGGGAACTAAGCAGAACATACACTGTGTTCTTCTGAAAATACAATTCCTCGCTTTTCTAATTCAAAGAAAAGCTGATGGGGGCTTAAAGCTTTAGTTTGCATTATCAAGCTAAAAAAATTCAACTAAAATCTGCACAATTAGGTCTGTTTTTTAGCTGTGTAAGCTGAAAAAAGAATATACAGGTCACAATTTATTTACAGCACAGATTAAATATGTGTATTTAATGCATCTGTATGCATTAAGATTTGAAAATATCAAGATGTAATTTAAAACATTCGAACAAGCCGGTCTGGACTGAAGGGGGGGCGGTTTTTAGATGTTTTAAATGTTAGTGTCTTTTGTGGGTTTTAGATATTGTTTGGCTTGGGTTTAATAACTTTTAAATAATTTTAAATTTTTGTATTGTGTGTTTTTATGATGTGAGCCACCCTGAGTCCTTCGGGAGATAGGGCGGCATACAAGTCCAAACAATAAATAAATAAATAAAATAAAATGTAGTTTTCATCAAATATGATTGATACTGAGAATATGTGTGTAAATACCACTATATCAATTAACTTTGAAAAGTTTTCTTTGCAAGGCTAACATGATGTCCTTCAAGCTCCATGATCCTGTTCTGTGTTGATGTGAGCGAATATTTAGGCTAGCTGCATTGCTTTCTTCAGAATCTCTAAAGGCTTCACTTATTTACCTCAATAGAAAACTGAAAGGAAAAACTGAACAAAAGAAATCTGTTTTCCCTGTCCCACTTGCTGAGCTTTTCAATGAAGGAGGGAATAGAGCTGGGTCAGAGTTGAAGAGCACTGAAAAGGAATTCAAGCCTTTTGTAGAAATTTGAATGAAAGTTTAGTTTGAGTGCTGAGTGCATTTACTGAACTGAAATTTTTGTATCTGTTACAGTTTTAAGAGATAGATGATGAACATAACATCATAGGCATGGATTTAGTTTATGACAGAGCATTATAATTAAAATCTAGCTATTTGACAAGAAATATTATGGGTAGTGCAGCAAGTGTTGAGATGTGGCTTAGACCTAAGACCTTATGTCCATTTAAACAATCAGATGTTCTTATTTCAGACTTTTATAGTACCTACATTCTTACCCATTCTGCCCTTTCTATGTGATGGGCATTGTTTTGCAATCTTAGCCATTTTAAATTGTGTGAATTTCGACTTCTAGAATTACCCAACATACTTGGCTGTGGAATTCTGGAAGTTAATGTCTCTATGTATTCAAGTTGCTGAGAATGAGAAGCATTGTGATAGGATACAGAGTATAACATAGGGACATAATTAACTTGATTTATTTGATTTTTATCCTGCCTATTATTGTTTATAAATAACTCAAAGGCAGCAAACATACATAATGCTCCTTCATCCTATTTTTCCCACAACAGCCCTGGGTTGGGCTGAGAAGATAAAATCATCGAGCCAGTTTTCATGCCTAAAATGGGATCAGGACTGACAATTTCTGGTTCCTAGACCAGCACCTTAACAACTAAACCAAATAATCTTAAATGTCAATGAATTAATAATGGATATTATTATACTTTTTTGGTTTGATGCTTACCTTTGCTTTATTTGTTTGAGTCTTGATATCCAATCAAGAACTACTATGATATTAATGTGGTGGATTTTTTCCCCATGTAACATAACTAAAAAGAAAACTTCGATTGTGTACAACTTTTTTTCTTTAATAGAAATTCATCAAAAAAGGAAATCTTCCAAATGCATTTCTTTCACAAGATTCAGATATGCTTTCTATTCTCGATGTTTCAGGGTTGTTCTGTATTTGACATGAAGAGAGCTTTTTTACCATTTGATTGAAATCAGAAATCAGAAAAGAATTGGCATTTTAAATGGTCAATTTAGCAAGTTATAATTAAGTTGAGATACGTAGCTTTTATAATATTACAGAATATGCAGGAATACTCAACATTTAAAGCCTCAAAGGTTGCCCCCCTCTTATTAAAAATTCCTAGAACTCCACTGAGGCATGTGCTGGGAAGATAAGGCTTTTAAAATATTTATTAATTTAATTTAAATATCCTAGAAATAGCTTATTTAACACTATGACTAATTGGGAATAGGAAAAATGAAAGATCTATCAATATATAAGATTAAATTAGATGTCCTTTTCCACAATATTTACTCATTTAAAATCAAATAGAGCTGAAATCTTAAACTTAACCCATTTAAAGTTTAAAGTTCACTGGATGTAGCTTCCTTCTGAATAAACTTGCATTGGATTGTGCTGTTACTTAGAGTTAAACTAAAACGTGGATCTTAATATTAACTGTATTTAAAATAACAGTGTATTTTTAACAAAACACCCCAGTGAGAATGAAAACAGAACACAAGTTGGGGTTGTGTAAAGTATAATTGTATCAATTTGTTGCTGATCTGTTCCCTTGCCCACACAAACACTGCTCTTTCCTTGAAGTTCCTATTTGCTGCAAATGTTACAATCCTGAGAAGAAGAATGAAATGGTCTGGAAATCTCAGCTGTGTAACTTTAGCTTTTATTTCACATTCACCACTTGTTTTGTTGTTTAAAAAGAAAATTAAATCTAAACCAACTATAAATCTGATAAAAGTGATTTGTAGTTTGGCTTTTAAAGATAACCTCAGCTTGACATTATACTTTGTTAGATGTTTTCAATACAGACAATACAGAGCAGCTGCTGATTAAATCAGCACAATCTTGTCAGTTTAACATTTTTATTGGGTTATAAAATAAGATAAAAAATAGGAAAGTAAATAGGAAAATGGTGGGGAGGAAGAGGGGGAAGAGAAGTAAGAGAGAATAAGGAGAAAAAAAGAAACATTGACTTTTGACTCTCTTTGTTGCGGTAAAATAAGACACCAACATCAAATCACAACTTTTTGTTTTTCCATAATAATATGAAAAAGTCGTTTCTGTAAAGATCTATCAATCTAATCGGTAAAATCCAAAATCAAAGTTTCATTCTTTTCCATTTCAAGCACAAAGTGTGTTTGTTTGTAACCTTTCCACGTTGGAAGAAACTAGTGGTATTGTACATTTACTTATTTTATATAAAAAGAAGTTTAATGTATACTGCTGAGTCAGTCATCTGTGTGTTTTCTGGATTTGAATTCTGCTGCAAATTCTAACAGGTGCTCTCAGGGTTGACCCGACCGCAGGCTTCAAGAGGCTGCTATGAAACACTGGTGTATTCTTCCCAATAGCCATGGCAGCCCCAGTTGCACTGTGACCAGGTTGATGATCTTTACTATGGGGAATGGCCCCATGAACTTATGTCCCAGCTTCTTGCTGGGAAGCTTTAGCCTTAAGTATCTTGTGTTTGTCTACCTGTTGCATATAGGTCTGCACCACCTTAGCTAGCACTTTCTTGACATTGTCCCACGACACTTTCAGTATCGACAGCCAGCCAGTCAAACTGACTAAGGAGGGGGGTTCCCTTAGGTATTCCGGCATTGGGACAAAGTCCATACTGCTTACTACCTTGAAAGGTGCTACTGTGAACAGCATTATTGTAAGCAAATGGCAGAAGGTCAGGCCAATTGGACTGCTGGTAGTTCACGTAGCACCTCAAGTACTGTTCTACCATGGTATTCAAACTCTCTGCCCCACCATTGGCGCTCAGATGGAACGCCGTTCTAAGGCCCTGGGATGACCCAATGGACTGCAAGAACTCCCTCCAGAACTTAGTCATGAATTGGCCACCTCTGTCCAAGATGATTCTGTGCAGTACTCCATGCAGGCGGTAGATGTGCTTCAGAAGAGTTTGGCTAGTTGGTGGGCTGAGGGTAGTCTGCTGCAGGGTATGAAGTGTGCCTGCTTGGAGAATAAGTCCCCCCCTTCCAGAAGGTGGCACCAGTTTAGTAGTGCCCATCTTACTACAAAAGCCTTCTTGCCCCACACTGCCCACCGTTTCTCCATGTCAGTGAGTTTACAGGATGTATAGGCACAGGGCTGTAGGTTCCCCTGGGAATTTCTTTGGAGTTAAGATGGCTTCTGCCGCCACGTCGTTGGTATTGGCTTGGATGATGAAGAGTTGTTTGGGGTTGGCATGTTTCAGTACTGGTTCTCTTGCAATAACTGTTTTAGTGTCTCAAATGCTCCTTGGCAAGGGAGGTCCCACTGGAGGGGTTGCCAGGGCATGGTTTCACCCCTGGCCTCCCTGTTTTTAGGAGGTCTGTCATAGGTTTGGCAATTTTCACAAAGGATGGGATGAATTGCCTGTAAAAGTTTGCAAATCCCAGGAAGCTTTGTAGCTGTATGCAGGTGTGAGGGGGTTGCCACTCTAGGACAGCTTGTACTTTGGCTGGGTCCATCTCTATCCCATCATTTGACACTCTGTAGCCTACATAGTCTAGCCATGAGTGATGTAATTCATATTTTGACAGCTTGACATATAGGTTTGCTGCCAAAAGCTTTTCAAGTACCTGACAGACTAGGGATATGTGTTCCTCCATGGTCTCGGTAAAAATAAGAATGTTGTTCAGGTAGACGAGGACTCTCTTGTAAAGGCGCTCATGCAGCACTTAGTTTATTAGTTGCATAAACACCAGTGGGGAGCCCTGCAGCCCGAAAGGCATGACTTCAAATTGGAAACTTCCTAGGGGGCAGTTGAAGGCAGTTTTCCGTTCGTCTCCCTCCCTGATTCGGACTCGGTAATAAGCTTCACTGAGGTCTAGTTTGGTGAAGACCTTGCCTTTGAAATAGCATGTCCTTCATGAGGGGGAGGGGGTTGGTCTTGTGGCTGGCTGGGCTGCCACGGCTTCCCGTTGGCCAGATGGTCTCCAGTCTGGTTGTTCTCTGTCTCTAGGGCCCAGCTGCCTCTGCATGTCATTTGCACACAAGCCGCTGTCAACCTTAATTTCCACTTGAAACCAGTCGGAGAACCGGTTTGGAATGTCCTGATAGATGGTGATTTTCCTGATCTACTTATCCAGGCTCTGTGAAAAGATGGACTAGTAGCTCCTCTGGACAGGGCAGTAGCTTTCCTATGACCCTTCTGAACTCACAAATGTGTTCTTTAATGGGTTGCCCTCTCTGCTTTAAACTCCGTGTCTCATCCCCTGCATACCAGTCATCCTCTGCTTCCTTGAACCTGGTTTCCAGTTCTTGCAGGAATTCGTGAATGTCTTGCAGCTAGGGAGCTCTCTTATGGAGAGCTGCCACTCTTTTGCTTCTCCCTCCAGTCCCATGGCAATGACATTCACCATGGATCTATGAGATGGGTAGAGGTGCCCATAGCAGTCTAAATGGACTCCAGCAGAGTCAAGAAATAGAACCAGTTGGTCTGGTCCCCATCGAACATTCCCCTGAATCGGGGTGGCTTGTTCAATCCTGCTACTCCCCCTTCTCAGTTTTCCATTCATCTCCCTCCTTAATGTGAACTTTATAGTAAGCTTCCCTCAAGTTCAGCTTAGTAAAGACTTTTCATTTGGCTAAATGTTCCAGCATGTCCTTCATTAGCGGCAGCAGGAAAACATTCTACACACACACACACACACACACACACACACCATTTAACCCTTTATAATCCATGCAGAGATGAAGAGACCCATCCTTATTTTCATGAACCAACACTGGAGTGGTGTTCTGGACCTGAACCTAGTTCCAAAAAAGCAAACACAAGACAAAGGCAGAATATAATCCATTTAAGTTTCAGCTAAGAATCCTGTTTCTTCATAGATAAAAGGGTGCTTCCAACTAATTAGCTCCGATAAGAAAGAGTCTTGCCAAGTTTTTTCAAGTCTGACAAAAAACAACAGATAAGAAATAGTTTACAAGAGTCTTCAAATACCAACTGTAATGTCCACGAAGCTGAGTTCAAAACTTCTTTGCCTTCTGCAAAGAAGGTTAATTTCACAGCTGGCTTGTATCTTCTTGAAGGAGGGGCTATTAAGAAATATCCCCGTTAGGAGAATGAGTGCACTCAGGGAAACGTAGTGAGAGCGATTATGAATAACACACAGGTGACATGAAGATATACTGAATACTGAAATGTAGGTTTTACTTCCAGTAAATGGTTAAGCAGAATCCAAAGAACAGTCAAAGTCAAACACAGTGAATGCAGTCAGTAGTCAAAGCAATAAGTCAGTTGATAATCCAAAAAACAAAGTCCTTTTCCTTACCAGTATCATACACAGAGTTCAGTACATGGCGTTTGCAAACAGTAACAAAAACTCACAACAATATCAGAAGAATGACGAGTACTTCAACAGCAAAAGACAAACTACAAATGGAGAATGGAGTGGAGTGGAGCAGAGAACGAACCAGGTTTCTGGCTCCATCTTATGGCCGTTGGCAGAAACTTCAGCCAATCACAATTGGCCTTCTCTTAAGGATACATTATTACTTTTCTATTCCTAACAGGGGCCATTACCTTGCAGCCTTACTCCCGAGTCACCCATGCTATTGTAACTGTTCTTTCCTCTGAGCAAACCTTTGTGCACATGCACTTGGCACAGGCTCCTCAAGAACCTCCTCATCACTGCTGCCAGCCCCCACAATCTCTGAAGGCAGCAGTCCACTCCCTAATGGTCCTGGCCCCTCGTCCTCACTCTCCTCAGCCATCTGCACCTGCTGCTGGCTAACCAGAACAAGTGGCCACCAGCAGTCTAGCTGGTTGGATGAATCCCCGCTACAAATTCTTATCCATAAAGTTCATCCAACTCTTGTGAAGTCATCAAATAGGCTTGGGGAATTTCGCCCCAGGGAGGATTTCTATGCCACAGTCTGGGGGTGATGAGGCAGGAGCATATCAGAGATACAGCTGGAGCTGCTCCCTGAGGAGCAACAGAGGTCACTGCCTTGACTGTGGAAGCAGCCACTCCCCCTGCTGCCAGGCTGGTCTCTCCATGCGATGGCTGGGCAGGCTTCTGGGCAAGGGTTTCCCGAGGTCTCTTGATCACCTCATGTAGCAGTAGCAATGCATGGCTCAGCATGAGGTCCTCCTTGTCGGAGTCAGGCAGGGTAAAGTCACCCCTCTGGTGAAGGTCACCCCTGGTGGGTGCTCTTCATGGTCTTCCAGCCATCCTACACCTAGCAACATATGGCTTGGACTGGCTTCTCATTGAGTTGCAGCTCCTCCAGCACTCCTTCTCATAACAGCTCTGTCATGGCCAAGGAGAGGTCGATCCCAGGGCTCTGAACTCTTCCCGGTCACTCCTGTGGGTTGACATTGAGTGTTCAGCCCTCATGGTAGACTAGGGTCTCTGGGTTGGCTGATAAAGCAGTTCTTGCCTAATGTCAGGCCTGCCTCCTTTCACAACTCAAGAAATTGAGGACCCAAGATTATTGGGGGCGATAAGCTGACTTTGTAAAAATGTCGCTTAGTAATAAGCAGGCATATACAATGGAATGGAGGCTATTGCTGAGCACATTAGGTTGTATCCCAAAAATTGTAAGCTGTCCTGAGTCTTCGGAGAAGGGCGGCATATAAATGTAATTTAAAAAAAAAAGAAACCCCCCAACTCCATTGAATTAAAGAAGAGGTACTTTTACTAAGTTTGAAATGATAGCAGCAAAAGCAAGGCAAGATCTGATTCAAAACACATGAAGGTTACACATTGAAAGACACCTAAATCCCTCCTCCCAGGGTCCAGCACTGAGATTCCAATCAACATTCAGCATGATGTTGTGGGAAAACTCCTCTTTTTGTGTATTTGGTATTTTGTGCATTTGGAGTCTCTGGATGGTTGATCTTGACCAAGTATAAACAACTCCACTCAGCAGCACCATAATTCATGAGTACAAACCTGCGTTCCAGTTCTCATGGGACTGCTACACACCAGTTCACTTCTCCATCCCAAATGCCCAAGACCCTCTCCCCGTTTCTATGGTAGCTGATAGCAAACATGCTGCAGAAACCCATGCTGGAGAATCTATGGCTGACAGCTACCAGGTAAAAAAAGAAAGTCCTACCATAGACAATAGTATGTAACCTTTTATAGAAATAGAATGAAAATGAAGGTATAAAACCACTCAAATATTCACCATGTTTATTTGATACACTTAGAATTGATTCATTACCAGATACTGTTGAAGTCTGTGCCTCTATAGTAGCATAAACAGGAGAGAAATCCATGACGTACTGATTTGTAAAATAAATTCACCAATATATCTAGCTCAGTATATAAAATAGCAAGGAATCCATTTCTATATACATGAATTCTACATTGTTAAGATAGTACACAATTGTATCTGTTAAAATAATGTAACCAAGACATCACTGCTCCCATACAACATAAATATGTTGTGCATTACTTGCTTTGGAGTAAGGTAAGAACCTTGTGTACCTGAATGACACATTATTAACAATTTCTGCATAGCTAATTATTAAAATTGGGAACTGCAATGTTGTTATCATTTCAGCAGGGCAGCAAAATACATATTTTTATATAATTGTGCACTTTCTCCAGTAGCTTTAGATAACATCTATGACTTTATCCAAACCTGGCAACAACTATTTATAAAAATATTTATTCATTCTGTAGAAACATTTAAATGTATGATTGAGTTCTGATTCTCATTCAATTAAATACTGATCACTGTCAGGGTATAGAGTCTGCTTTTCTTCTTAGGCTATTTTCATTTGTTTCTTTGGTACCCTTTTAATGAAATATACACTGCTCAAAAAAATAAAGGGAACACTTAAACAGCACAATGTAACTCCAAGTCAATCACACTTCTGTGAAATCAAACTGTCCACTTAGGTAGCAACACTGATTAACAATCAATTCCACATGCTGTTGTGCAAATGGAAGAGACAACAGGTGGAAATTATAGGCAATTAGCAAGACATCCCCAATAAAGGTGTGGTTCTGCAGGTGGTGACCACAGACCACTTCTCAGTTCCTATGCTTTCTGGCTGATGGTTTGGTCACTTTTGAATGCTGGCGGTATGTTCACTCTAGTGGTAGCATGAGACGGAGTCTACAACCCACACAAGTGGCTCAGGTAGTGCAGCTCATCCAGGATGGCACATCAATGCGAGCTGTGGCAAGAAGGTTTGCTGTGTCTGTCAGTGTAGTGTCCAGAGCATGGAGGCACTACCAGGAGACAGGCCAGTACATCAGGAGACGTGGAGGAGGCCATAGGAGGGCAACAACCCAGCAGCAGGACCGCTACCTCCACCTTTGTGCAAGGAGGAACAGGAGGAGCACTGCCAGAGCCCTGCACAATGACCTCCAGCGGGCCACAAATGTGCATGTGTCTGCTCAAACGGTCAGAAACAGACTCCATGAGGGTGGGCTTGACATCCATAGGTGGGGGTTGTGCTTACAGCCCAACACCGTGCAGGATGTTTGGCATTTGCCAGAGAACACCAAGATTGGCAAATTTGCCACTGGCACCCTGTGCTGTTGACAGATGAAAGCAGGTTCACACTGAGCACATGTGACAGACGTGACGGGCTCTGGAGACGCTGTGGAGAACGTTCTGCTGCCTGCAACATCCTCCAGCATGACCGGTTTGGCAGTGGGTCAGTAATGGTGTGGGGTGGCATTTCTTTGGAGGGCCACACAGCCCTCCATGTGCTCGCCAGAGGTAGCCTGACTGCCATTAGGTACCAAGATGAGATCCTCAGACCCCTTGTGAGACCATATGCTGGTGCAGTTGGCCCTGGGTTCCTCCTAATGCACGACAGTGCTAGACCTCATGTGGCTGGAGTGTGTCAGCAGTTCCTGCAAGACGAAGGCATTGATGCCATGGACTGGCCCGCCCGTTCCCCAGACCTGAATCTAATTGAGCACATCTGGGACATCATGTCTCGCTCCATCCACCGCCACATTGCACCACAGACTGTCCAGGAGTTGGGGGATGCTTTAGTCCAGGTGTGGGAGGAGATCCCTCAGGAGACCATCCGCCACCTCATCAGGAGCATGCCCAGGCGTTGTAGGGAGGTCATACAGGCACGTGGAGGCCACACACACTACTGAGCCTCATTTTGACTTGTGTTAAGGACATTACATCACAGCTGGATCAGCCTGTAGTGTTGTCTTCCACTTTAGTTTTGAGTGTACCTCCAAATCCAGACCTCCATGGCTTGATGCATTTGATTTCCATTGTTAAGTTTTGTGTGATTTTGTTGTCAGCACATTCAACTACTGTACATTGTGTTGTTTAAGTGTTCCCTTTATTTTTTTCATCAGCTTACATTGTGTTGTTTAAGTGTTCCCTTTATTTTTTTGAGCAGCTTATATGTCTCTTAAAAGGTAAGGTTAAATATTTCAACCCTGGTATGTGTAACATAACAAATTACTCCAATCAGAACAAATTATTTATTTTATTTTCCTAATGAAGGAATCAATGTTTTCATATAATCAAATTCATTTCTAATTCATATGAAGAAAATTAAGAAATTTAACAAACTAATTTCAATGCACACCATAGCTTTTATATTTGAAGACCGAAAGGCCATATCTAATGCTTGCAAATTTTTTATTCTGGTACAAAATTTGAAGTAAAGAATGCTGTTCTGCTACTGGAAGCTTTTTGTGGTTAAACCATGATTGTACCATGTATTCATGCCAATTGCATTCTATTAATTTGTGTTTATCATGCAATAACTAAATGTTGGCAAAAATCAGTATGCATCATTTATTTCTTAGTTAACTATAGAAATATATTCGTTGTAATTGTTTCTAAAAGATGGCTCCTTTGTTTTGTTTTTCAGTGACGCAGATGATCACAAGCCTCTGAAAAAAGGAAGCAGGTCACCCTCAGACAGGACTGTGAAAAAAGAAGATAGTGATGATAGTTTAGTTGATTATGGAGAAGGAGTCAATGGCCAGTTCAATGAGGATGGCTCCTTTATTGGACAATATAGTGGGAAAAAGGAGAAAGAACCTGCAGAAGGAAATGAAAGTTCTGAAGCTCCTTCCCCAGTTAATGCAATGAATTCATTTGTCTAATTAAAGAAACTATTCCATATCAACATCTACATCACACTTATATTTGTTCCCCTAATTCCAGATAAGAAAAGAAACATATTCTAACCAATGAAGTGTTTTTTCCTATAAGTGCATATAGATGAAACTGCTAGAATTTATAACAAAAGTAAATCTAAATCAGAATGCAAAACTTGAAGCATTTTACACAGCATTTGTTTATAAAGATGTTAAGATGAGGAACATCAGTTAATACTGCAAATGCAGTATAATGCATGCAAAGTGTTGCATATATCTAAAAAAAATCAGTTATGCCAGTGAAAATGGTTTTTCATAATTCGTTAAACAGTCTTCAACTAAATCCCTCAAGTCCATTCCCATTGTCAGAGTGTTATAGTAGTATTATATAGAACTTCAATGTCTTTGTGGACATTGCTGTGAAATTGGTGACACTGTCTAGCTTAATGTCATTATGTCTCTTGCAAGACCGTTAGGAACAGGATGTACAGTATATGATTGAAAATGACTAAGTATGACACTTACATTTTCTGATGCTAACTGAGATTCTGATACCTGCTTTTTGTTTCTCTTATTTTATAGGCTTTTTATTACAAAGTATTACTGCACCACAGTGTTCTATTTTTTTGAAATATAGTACCCATTGGGTTTTATGTTTTGTTATAATTCATTTTGGAGTTGTACATTTATGGATGTAAAATTTTCAAATTATAAAAAGTTAGACCAGAAGTATACATGGCAAAATATATTCAGTACCTTCAAATAGTGTGCATTTCATTATGTACTATAACTGGTATCATCCACCAGGAAGCTTTCTAAACATGGTGGTATTTAAGCAAACACCAAACAAATGCAGAAAGAGTACTTGCAGGAATGTTCCCAATGTATTTTGTCCAACTCAGTTGACTTAACAGTGTGCAATTAATTGCCAAAGTAATTTAATCACTTTCAAATACCCAGATATGTTGGTTTGATTAGGAATGGTTTGTATTTAAGTTACATTAAAACTCATTGAGATTTCTTTATTTATGGAGATGAACTATAAAATACAACTTGCATTTTTATGATCTTATGTGACTTATAAAAAAATGCTGCATTAGTATATTTTGCTAATGTAAATTCTCAAAATAATATGCTAATACAGCATCCTCACAATAGCATATTTATCTCTCAGTCAGAAAATCAGAATATAGCTTTTAATAGAGTGCTTGGCATGAAACAGGGTATAGAATCCTACAAAAGAGTTAAATCATTTAATAAATGCTAAGTTTAATTTTATTTAAATGGCCTCATATTAATTACAAATTCCCTCTCATAAACACACACATGCACGCACAAAATTATCATTGAAAAGGTTTACCTCCAAATATAAAATGTTATATAACAACCTTTGGTTGAAAAATGCCCAGTTTCATTTGCCAATCAATTGGTTTTTCATAACTTGCATCAAGTTTAATTTTAAGTAAGCTTTTATATGTAGATATTTTGTTGAATTTGTACATACACTTAAAGTGTAGATGCTATATGCTATTAGGTGTTATAAATAAAAATATTTTGGTTGTACTGTGTAAGAAGTACTTTAACCAATAAAGTGCTTGGTATTTTAAAGCATCTATCAAAATGCATATAAATTCAATCTGGGACAATGAAAAATTACTTTTCCTATTGCAGTTTTTCAGGTCATGTGCTAAGGTTTATTACTGTGTGATGATGCTTCTGTTTCATCATAAGAATGATTAACACCTTATTTAGAAGTTGCACAGCATTAATGTGCGACCAAGTGCATCTAATATTTGAGATCACAATATATTTGCAACTTTGATGCATATACTGTGTATGTAAAGCACAATTTTCAATCCCATCTCATTAGCAGTCCAAAAATAAAGTAGCTATAGAGCATTAATTGAAAAAGCACAAAAGGGAAATTTCTACCAAGATATTCCAACAGTATTGGAAACCAATATAAGTTTACAATTAAATGGAGATATGAAGATTATCCATGCATGTGAAAGATACACAGTTAAGGTTACTTCTGTAATGATGCAACACATTTTGTATTAAAATGAACGTGGTTTTAAAATTTCACTTGTTCTCGGTATATTGTTTGCCTGTAGAGCTCAGGAGATAGTTTTACCATATCAAAATATCATTAAATAAAACTAAATAAAAGTAAGACCATTTGACCATTTTCTGCATTAGTGTGTAAGAGATATCTGTCAAAATCTATCAGAACACAAAGCTTAGAATGGAATTAACATTTCAATATGACCTACATTTTTAGTGCTTTACAGGTTTCAAAAATGATTTGGAAGAAATACTTCTATTCATTTAGCAACTCTTTTAGCAGAATTGTCATTCTACTTTTTCAAACTTCAAGCATAAGCTTCTATAAGACAGGCTTCTTGATGACTAGTAGAGAAATGCTTTGCTGTTGTAAAATCTGAAGTACTTCTTTCTAATCTTTTTCAAAGTATGCACTGCCCTACAAAATATCCCCAGAAGGGCTTATCTTTATCATTATCGTATGTTTCTTCAAAATCATATAGTTTTACAACTTCCATCCAGAGGTGGTATTCAGCAGGTTCTGACCAGTTCTGGAGAACCGGTAGTGGAAATTTTGAGTAGTTCAGAGAACTGGCAAATATCACCTCAGACTGGAGATTTTATAGTATCCTTCCCCTGCCACGCCCACCAAGCCACGCCCACAGAACCAGTAGTAAAAAAAATTGAATCCCACCACTGCTTCCATCCCATTTTGCTGCATATAAAGAGCCCAAGACAATAGCCATCTAGGGCAAAGCTAATTTCACTGCTAAGGGAGGAGGTGATGTATTAACAACTACTACTACTACTACTACTTCTTCTTCTTCTTCTTCTTCTTCTTCTTCTTCTTCTTCTTCTTCTTCTTCTTCTTCTTCTTCTTCTTCTTCTTCTTCTTCTTCTCCTCCTCCTCCTCCTCCTCCTCCTCCTTCCTCTTCCTCTTCCTCCTTCCTCTTCCTCTTCCTCCTCGTAAATGTCATAACTGCCAATAAAATATAACAAAGTAATTGCATAATATGTTCATAGTCACATATGTGGGGGGGCTATGTGGCTATATGACTATATATATGTGTGGTGTGTGTGTGTAATAGAAGAAACAGACATCTTGCAATCCCTGGAACTATATATAATTATTTATTATATATTATACTAAATATAATTATTTATTATACTTACTAAGCTTCCATCAGCCTCTGCTGACATCATCAGAGTATTAAAGTACCATTAGATCTATGCCTTAATATATCATTAATCAATTTCTGTGGAAACAACCTAAATATAGCAATATTAGAAGCAGGCTGATTCAAATGCAACATATCTATAGTTTTATTCTTTGTCCAAGAGATATAGACACAGATATGGCCTCTGATCTCCGCTCCTTCTGCCGTGACCTGAAAACTTGGTTATTTCAGCAGGCCGGCCTGGACTGAGCCAAGGGGGGGGGGTGTTCTTTTAAAATGATTTTAATTGTTTTAATTTTTAATATTGGGCTTGTATGGTTTAATCGTTTTTTTAGATAATTTATTGTATTGTATTTTATATTGTGAGCCGCCCTGAGTCCTTAGGGAGAGAGGGGGACATACAAGCCAAATAAATAAATAAATAAATAAAATAAAATAAATAAATAAATAAATAAATAAATAAATAAATGAGAGAGAGAGAGACAGAGAGTGAGAGAGAATATAAAATCATACCACATACATATATAATTGATTTATTAAATAAATCATATGGGTAGATAGATTTTATTTAATTTATTTATTTTATTCATATTTATATGCCGCCCTTCTCCGGAGACTCAGGGCGGCTTACAATTTTTGGAGCACAACCCAATGCGCTCAGCAATAGCCTTCATTCCATTGTACATGCCTGCTTATTACTAAGCGGCATTTTTACAAAGTCAGCTTATTGCCCCCAACAATCTTGGGTCCTCAATTTACCTACCCCGAGAGGATGGAAGGCTGAGTCAACCTTGAGCCTGGTGGGACTCTTCATATTTTCATTCTTTAGTACAGCAGATATTATATGTGATAGACATGAATATACTCTTCGTCTAATATGCCTTAGCGCTACTCATATGTTGCCCCAGTACAACTTCAATAACGTAGCCGTTATCTACAAAAGCTTACAGATCACTTTCCTATAGATTAGTTTTATCTATATTTGCTTGTGTTTCATTGTCTTCCAAATAAGTACAGTATGTTAAAAAATCAGAAACATTTATTATTTTTAATAATCATGAAAATGGCCAGGTAATACTTAACTCACAACGTGAAACATAAATATCTGAGTTATTCAATTACATACCTCCTCCTGGAGTCTTAATAGAGATGATAGATAGAGAGATAGGCAGGGGTGGGCTGCTCGGGGTTTACAGGGGTTTGAGAGCCCCTAGCTAAGATTCTGTGCGGTTCAGAGAACCCCCAAATCCCACTCTTGGCTGGCCCCGCCCACCCAGCAACTGGGCAGAAAACCCTTTGCTAAAATTTTTGAAGCCCACCCCAATAGTGTGTGTGTATAATTTATTTAAATTATTAAATAAATTTATATTTCCAGCCAACTCACAGCCTCCCTCTCCCCCTCCTTCTCCCTCCCTCCCTCCCTCTGTCTCTCTCTCCCACACACACACACACACACACACCCCATATATATATGATGGAGATTCTTGAGATTTATTTGGCATAATTTGGAAAAATATTATTAACTAATGCCAAGATGTAATAAACTGCAATTTATCACCTAAATCATTATGTATGTATATAATAACTTCGAATGCATGTGACACAAATATAGCTACATTTCTTACTTACAGTATTGATCCATTCATTGGATTGCTATCTGACTTTTCTCCAGTGGGACATATTTCACCACACATTGTGAGATGAATTGAGGTATTAGATATTGACTGGCCTAAAGTGACCCTATGAAAAATCTAAACTTGAATGTCAGTCTCCTGATTCTACTTTAGCATTCTAACTGAATTGTAGTTTCCAACTTCAACGTTATTTCTATAGAGTTACAGAAAATGTTTGGTACTATGTGACATAGCACTACATTTATGCTAACCCAAAACCAAACAAATGCATTATGGCATAGCATATAAACCAGGGTTTTGTTTTGCAGTCATCTTCCATCTATGGGTTTCATCAACCTTAACCATGATACTCTAAGTAATAGTACTCAAATGAAGAGAATAATACTAATTAAGCAATGCAATGGGAAAGCTAATGTCACAATGTTGTGATGCAGATGAAATGTCTGGTCCCCAGTCTGTGAAATGAAATTGCATTTTTTCATTTAAAAAGATGAAGTCTATTTTTAATTTAAAATATTATTATGGTTTGTTGGAAGAAAAATCCAGTCCACTTCCAAGCTGGGAGAAAGACATTGGAAATAAAATGGAGGATGGCTGCAGGAAAGAAAATGTAAAATCTTGCCTCTCTAATCACCCAAGAAAGCAGGACTCTTAAAACTGAAATTGTTCCAAAAGGAACTTTTATTGAAAGGCTTGTAATAGCAAGAGGTCTAGTGGAAACTGGAACTGTTCCTCCTGGGAATGATTAAAGGGGATCACCCCCCCTAAAGAGAGATATTTGATCATCCACTTATTAACAGCGGTGCGGATTTTGCTAGCGCAATATTGGAAAAAGCCTAATGTGCCACCTCTACACATTATCATTCAAAAAACATATGAGTGTGCCAAAATGGAGAGGCTCATGCTTAAACTAAATGGGAAGGAAGACTCAGACTATTACCGGGTATAGGATAAATGGTACAACTGAGTAGAATGTAAGAAAAAGACTACAAAGAAGAAATGAACCCAAGAAACATATTATATTCAGCTGTACATATGGAATGTATAATCATAACAATGGTCTTAATGGTCTCATTTTCTTTTATTATATAAATAATATGAAGGTTATATTAATTAATAGTTATAATCCAATGATAATAATAGAATATTGTGTATTACTTATTCAAGATGTAAACAAAAAAAAGTTAATGAATATACGCCATTTATCAGTTATTATTTATTATTATGTTCTATCAAATTTGATATTGAATACTAACCGCCCTATGCAAGCACATAGGCAAGGACTCCTTGGGGTCCCGTCGGCTGGCCAATGCCGGCTGGCGGTCCCCCGACGACGAGCCTATTCTATCGCGGCCCCTGACCTCTGGAACCAACTTCCCTTGGAGCTCCGCCTGGCCCCTGACCTCTGCACCTTCCGTCATGATTTGAAGACCTGGTTGTTTGACCAATCCGGGTTGTGACCCTCTTGGGTCGGGTGGTTTTATTCTTTTATTCTTTTATTTTGTATTTGTATTCTCTTGGGGCTTGTTTAGTTTAATTTTTTCTTAACTATTTATTGTTGTTGCTGTTTTTAGTTGTGAGCACCGAGTCTTTGGAGATGGGGCGCATACAAGTCCCATTAATAAATAAATAAATAAATAAATAAATAAATAAATAAATAAATAAACAAACAAACAAATAAATATCCAATGTAAAAAGTAAGAAAAGTGCTCAATGCGCTATCTATATATTATTTCTGTACATTCTTAAGTCTGTACGTTTCTAATTTTTTGTAAATAAAGTTGTTTTTAAAATCTAAAAAAAGAAAAATCAGTGGAAATTGAAAAGTTAAAAAAAAGAGGTCTAAGCAGGAACTAAACTTTCCCACTTAAAAACAGCAATTTAAAGAAGTACAAACAAAACCCCTCCCACAGTACAGCAATGCAGGAGACAGAAACTCCATATAGAGATCTCTCCAATCATCTCACCAGAATGCCAGCTTTTTAGACTGCTGCAAAGATTTTAGAAACTTGTTGGGAAGGTAAACTTTGTCCCCCACTTAGGTTCTATTCATTTCTTATCCACTTGTGCTTTATAAGCAGCCTTGGCTTCATCCAAGGCTTTGTGGACCACTGGCCAAATGATTTGCAAATGACTGATCCACTGTTTCAAGGAGGAGATTTCTGGTTCATGTGAGGGTAACTCAGGCATAGCATTAAATTCTTGCCCTGTGGCCACTCTGAATGGGGTAAAACCTGTGCTTGTGTGAACTGCATTATTACAGGCCACTTCTGCAAAAGGCAATAATTGATCCAGTTGTCCTGCTGATAGTTAATAAAACAATGCAGGTATTGTGCTAGAACTGAGTTCGTTCCATGGCCCCACTTGTTTGTGAATGATGACGAAAACCAAGTCCCTGTTTGGTTCTGAGTAGGTCCCAAAAGACTTTCCAGTACTTGGATGTGAACTGAACCCTTCTGTCCAAAATAATATGTTGTGGGGACCCATGCAAGTGGTCTAGGTGAACCAAAAACAGCTTAGGCCATAGGGATCTTTTGTCATGGGATGAAGTGAACCTGCTTTGAGAAAAGGTCTGTGACAATCCAGATCACTGTGTTTCCAGAGCTCTTGGACAATTCTACAATGAAATCCATGGAGATCTCTCTTCATGGTGCTGAAGGGGCAGCCACTGGCTGAAGCAGAGTGGGGTTTTCCCCTTCCTGCATTTAGTGGCAATCCAAAAGGACCAGCTACATAGCTTTCTATGTCTTTTTTAAATGAGGGCCACCAGAGTTGCTGTTTCAGTAAATACTCTGAATATACTTTGGTTTTACAAAACCAAAATGACCAGCTAATTTGGAGTCATGACAAGCTTGCATAGCTTTCAGCCTTTCCCTAGCTAGGACATACAGCTTATTCCCCACCCATACTAACCCATTTTTTATTATGCAAATGTGTCTATGGGTAATAAACCACTTATCTGTTTCCAAGGCATTTTTGAACTCTGGTCATTGTCTAAGGTGGAGGGGTTGTTCTTTGTCTGAGAACATGTGACAACTTTAGCTGCTAATTGGGAGACTGGGAGCATGGGCTTAATTACGTCCACCTTGACATTGTTGCAGTCTGAACAAGGCATATGCCAGAAAGTTTTTCCCTCCCGGTAAATACTTAAAAGTGAAATTAAAGCATTAGGAATATTATGCCCATTGGACCAGTTTTGGGGACATTTTCTGTGGGGTTTTGAGTGCTTTCAAGTTCTTGTGGCCGGTCCATACTTGGAAAAATATTTTGCTTCCTTCTAAGAAATGTCTCCTAGTTAGGAGTGCTCACATGACTGCAAAAGCCTCTTTTCCCCATATTGCCCATCTCTGTTCAGTTTCAGTTAATTTCCTAAAGGTGTGTACACATGGTTGTAATTTGCCTTCTTCATTCTCTTGGAGTAAAACTGCCACATCAGTGGCATTGGCCTGAATTATAAATGGTTTCTCTGGGTCTGGGTGTTTTAACACAGGTTTTGTTGAAAAGAGTCTTTTCAGTTTCTCAAATGCCGCTTTGCAGTCCATAGTCCACTCAGTGGTTGTCTAGGTTTTGGTTTATCTAACAGATTTGTAATTGGCAATACTATTTGGGCAAAAGAGGGGATAAACTGCCAATAAAAGTGAGCAAACCCCAGGAAGCTCTGCAATTGCTTGCGAGTGTGGGGGGACTGCTCTGACTTTTGTGGGGTCCATTTCCACCCCCTGGTGAAAGATTCGGTACCCTAGGTAATATATTTTATCTTGATGAAATTCACATTTAGAGAGTTTGGCAAACAACTTAGTTGCTTAGTTTCTTCAAGACCTCCCACACCATTTAACATGTTGAATCTTAGTTTCTGTATAAATCATATCATTGAGATAAACCAAAACTCCCTTATACCAGTGCTCATGCAGCACCTCTTTAATCAGCTGCATAAAAACAGCAGGAGCCTCCATGAGGGGGGGGGGCTGATGTCATGGTGACACAATGGGATCATGCCAAATGCAACCTGCTAGGAGGTTCTGAGGGACCCAAGTCACCCTGGAGGGGTGATGAAGAGAGAGAGGACAGATTTCAAGCTCCTTGTTTGATTCAGAGGAAACTCTCATGCCAGCAGAAAGAAAAAGATGGCCATTGCATGCATGACCAAAGCTGTGACAGCCAACTAATGAAGGAAGCATAGAAACTGAGGAACAGTGTGATTGATCTGGGTGATATTTTTCTAACTCCTGTTGAGAAACCTTCCCCCTTAAATTAAGCCTGGGTGAAAGTGAGACTCAAAGAAGAGGGGGTGGAATTGTTTGTTTTCCACCCCCACCCCCCAAGAATAATGGTGAGAGGACCTGAGAGTTGTTTATGAAACCAGAAACAAAGAGATTTGGCTGGAAAGAGAACAAAGTTTAAAAGCTAAGAAAATCAGATTGGGACTTTAACTGGATTACAATAGAAAGTGTGAAAATACTTGGAGACTGAGAAAAGGAAATGGGTGGAGTCTTGAGGAAGCATTAGGAGCTATCACTGACAATCCCTTTTAATTTTTTTGAAGATTTTAAGAACATTCAAAATGTCTAGCACTTCAAATTTAAGCTAATTGGGGGGCACGTATCTGTAACATCATCTGCAGCAGCAGCAGCAGCATCCAGTCCAGAAACTCAAAAATCTGTGGATAACATGTTATAGCAGGAAAAGATGAATATGATGCAAGCTGAAATGAAATTAATGCTACAAACATTTCAAGAAGCTATAATAACAAGTTTTGAAGACATGAAGGAAAGAATGGAGAAGAAAGATGATAAAATGGAGAATATTCAACAAATAATAACCAAAAATGAACAACAGATCCAGAATATAGAAGAGAAATCAGAACGAACAGAGAAAATAATGGAAGAGATTAATAGTCTATGTAATAGACTTACATAGGCAGATCAAAATCTGGAGGGAACAGTATGTCAGTCTTGGAAGCCATATTTTATTTGGAAGCTTTGAGGCTGCCACATTTAGTGCCTGAGAATTTGGGAGGTGGGATTTCATAGTGAGGTAGAAGACACCAGCACCATTCATGCCACCAGCTTCTGCCCCTCAACCAGGTCCTGCCCAGCAGGTCTGGCCCAGCAGCCAGCTCTGGCCCAGCAGCCAGCTCTGGCCCAGCAGCAAGCTCTGGCCTAGCAGCCAACTCCAGCACAGCAGCCAGTTGCAGCGCAACAACCAGTCCTGCCCCACCACTTATCCCAGCCACACCTCCAGCAGCGCAGCCAGCCCCTCCACCTGCTGTGCCACTGCCAAGATTCAGAGTGACTTTTGATGGGACCACAGGGAAGTTGGCATAGTTCCTCAACTGAATCTGGGCATACATTGACCAGTATGGAGACCAGTACCAGTCAGACCACGACCTAATCTCGGCAATTGGATTGGAATGAATGTGGGGGGAGAAGCTGAATGGATAGTCCAGCTACACAATGAAGGGGCTGCTGAATTAGATGATGCTGATGGGTTTGTCCAACTGCTCTGGGCTAAATTTGAAGGCACGGACCACCAAAATGAAAATGAAGTCCTGATCAAAACCATGAAGCAGGGGAATCACCCCCCCCAAGGAATTTGTATGGGACTGCAGGAGAGTGACCTTAGACACTGGCCTGAGTCAATCTTTATTCACTATTTCAAGAAAGCCATCAACCCAGAAATCAGAAAAGTGTGTGGCATCTGAGGAATACCCAACCAGCTGCAAGACTGATACACCATGGTCATGGTGATCGACTGGGAGATTAATCCACACCCCAAGCCCACACCAGAAAAGCAAGTGAGAAGCCCCCCTAGGCCAATGAACCCCAGCGAACCCTCCTGAACAGCTGCCTGCCCAGCATAGGCACCATTAAATGCTATTGGTGCGGTCAATTGGGTCACAGAGCTTCTGAGTGCCTAGCCCTTGCAACCATCCATCAACCTTCACCAGCCATGGCTACCAGAGGAAGAAGGACCCCAAGGAAGCCTCCAGACGCAGGCAGGTTCACCCCAGGTTTCCCTTTCTGCAAATAAAGGTGAGGAACATCTGGCCGGGGAAATTCCTCCAGGAACTGCCAGTGGAGAAGATAACCCAATAGTGAGTGCAGCCATTTGCCCTTTTGCCTTTAAAATCAAGTTGGTGCTACCAGAGACTGGGGTGCAGGGGGAAGTAGAAGTGGTGATAGACATGGGCTGCATCAGATGCCTAATTGGGTTCCCTGTTGTTGAGCAATTAGGAATAAACATAAGACCCTCGGTGCACCCAATTCATTTTGAGCAAGTTGATGGGACATTGATAGGTGGAGCCCAAGCTATCCATGTCACAGAACTGGTTAGGCATTAGGAGCTTCTATGGTTCGCAGTAGTCCCAAAGATGACCAAATCAATCACATTAGGTCTCGCTTGCCTAGACAAATAGACCCCCACAATCAAATGGGAAGATGGTTACAGAAAGATCATAATAGGCAATTGGGCTGTTGCCACCCATTCCTCCTGTTAGGAGCCCGCCACCAACTAGCTCTAGACCATCAGAAGTGGCAGTTATTGTGGCCCGTCAGTGGGCAGCAGATTTGGACAGGGAGGAGGTTGGGGAGGAACATGGGCCAGTTCTTCAGTCTGGGAAAGGCTCTGACGAGTGCTCTGCATCAGAGGCAGAGATGGGGCCACGGCCACCTGACATTTATCAGCTGCCTTCTGAGTCAGACATCAGTGAGGCAGAAGAACAGTTGGAGCCCGTTCCCAGTGTGCGCATGCACAGAGTTGCCAAATGAAGGGAACAGCTAAGGAACAAGAGTCAACTTGGGAGTAAAGCCACAGGTAGACAATGAATGGCCCCTCCCATAGGAAATAAAAGAGGAGTGAAAGGTGAGTGGGGTTTTGCAGGAGATAATTAGTTCATTCCTGCATTCCTGTCAAGTATTGTGATGTCTAAAAGATATTGGCCTGGCCACTCTCCAAGCCTGATAAAGGTCTGTAACTGTGAACTATGTTGAAAGACTGTTGACTGGGACTTTGCTGGAGAGGAATTCACTGTAAATTAAATAAAAGTTTATCAAGATGAGGACTAGGCTTTGTGCTGTTGGGAAAGCCTAGGTTTCCCAACAGAGATTCTGCCCAGCTGTCCCCGGTCTCTAAAGAATACTGGACTTGGTCAGTATTTTTAGTGAGGAGGAATGCAATATCCTCCCACCCCATCAACTAACCGACTGTGCTATTGAAATTGAGCCAGGGGCTAAACTACGAAAGCCAAAACTGTACTCCATGACACCGGTGGAAATGACCAAATTGAAGAAGTACATTGACACCAACCTAGCCAGAAGATTTATTGAGCCCACGAAATTGAAAGTAGCCGCCCCAGTGCTATCTAAAGAAAAGAAAGATGGGGGGATAAGACTTTGCATGGATTTTCACGAGATCAATGCCATGTGTGTGCAAAACACCTACCCACTCCCCCTCATGAAAGACCTGTTGAATTACCTGTCAAAAGGCAAAATATTTACTAAGCTAGACTTAGGAGAAGCATATTACAGGATACACATTAGGGAGGGGGAGAAATGGAAAACAGCTTTCAATTGCCTGCTGGGAAGTTTCCAATTCCAAGTCATGCCTTTTGGACTCCAGGGAGCCCCTGCAGTCTTTATGCAGTTAATTAACGAAGTACTGCATGAACATTTATATGCTAGAATCCTAGTTTATTTGAACAATATTCTCATATTCTGTGAAATGCTAGAGAAACATATCAAATTGGTGCAACAAGTACTGAAAAAACTCTTAGCCGCAAAACTCTATGTGAAGCTGTCAAAATGTGAATTCCATAAGACTTCCCTAGACTACCTGGGCTACCAAGTATCAAATGAGGGGATTGAGATGGATCCAGGGAAAGTGAAAGCTGTGCTGGACTGGTAGCGTCCTTGCACTTGCAAACAGCTCCAAAGCTTCTTGGGTTTTGCCAACTTCTACAGACAATTCATATCAGCCTTCGCAGAAGTAGCCCTTCCTTTTACTGAATTACTGAAAACTGGACTCCCTCCTGCAAAGCCAAAGCCAACTCAGCCACTAGCATAGACATTAGACTGTCAAAAAGTGTTCAAGAAATTAAAACACCTCTTCACAGAAAAATGTCCTGGAGGCACTTCCTAGAAGGGGTTAAGGAGCCATTCAAGGTCTGGACTGACCACAAAAATCTCGAGGCTCTGAAGACACCCTAAAAACTTTCCCCTAAACAAGTTCACTGGGCTCAATACTTTAAACATTTCAATTTCTGATTAAATACATCCCAGGTGAGAAGAATTTGCTAGCAGACACTCTGTCGAGAAAACCCCAATATGATGAGAGGAGATAGTCGATGTAATGATCCCAGAAACACAAATAGCAGCCCATGACACCACCACCAAGCCCAAGCCAAATATAGAGTCAACCCCCCTGAAGAGAAATTGACTGCGGACCTGAAAGTGGCACTTCTAACTGACTCATGGTTCACAGAAAACCGAGAGACTTTAACATTGAGGGATGAGTTGGCATGGAAGGGATCCAAACTCTACGTAGCTTGAAGCTGTTGGTACTGCGCTGGCGTCATGACTCTCGACTGGGTGGCCCCCCATCTAGTTAGGAGACCATTTTGATGAATGGAAATGAAGGAGGATGTCAAAGACTATGTCAAAAGTTGCTTAATTTGTGTCAGTATGAAAATGAGGCCAAGAAAATCACCTGGGCTCCTCCAACAAGTGGCTGAACCCAGTAGACCCTGGGAAGAAATTGCCATGGACTTTATAGTTGAATTCCCTGAAAGTGGGGGTCATACAATAATTTGGACTGTGATTGATTAGTTCTCTATTTGTTCTTCACCACTTGCTCTGGACTACCCAGATTGGGCAAGATATTGGCATTTAAATCTGGCGTTGGATTGTAACTTGAGGCTTGTGATTGGAATTTCGTAACGGAAGGGGGGAAAAGCAGAAAGTGGTGGCAGTGATTAGTTTTCTACCCCCAGCTTCGGGTCAAAGTGGAAATTTGCTTTAAATAAAAGATAGAGAAGGAGAAGGAGAAGGAGAAGAAAGTCGAGATTGCTGGAAAGAACACTTCGTTTTCAGGTGATTGATTTGGAGTTTGAAGTTTGGAGCTGCTGAAAGTGCTTTCTCTCGAGAACTTTGAAAACGACTTGAGGAGTGATAGTGCAATTTTGCAGAGGTGGCGATTGAGACTGGCAACTTTGGCACAGTGTAACTAGGCTGCTGGTGTGATTGATAAGACCGAGAACTGAGAACTGACAGCTGAGAACGGACCTTCTTTTATTCCTCTTTCGAACGTATTGGTATTGTAGGGTTCTATCCCATACTTATTTGTGTTCCTCCTGGGGGAAAGACAAATGGAGTCTTCCTAGAAATGTGATCCCTCATTTTTGCAATGCATTGCCCACTCATGATTTAAAGCAATGGTTGATGCCTGGAACTGGAGGAAACTATATTTATTTATTTATTTATTTATTTATTTATTTATTTATTTATTTATTTATGGGACTTCTATGCCGCCCCATCTCCAAAGACTCGGGGCGGCTCACAGATAAAAACAACAACAATAAATAATTAAAACAGATTAAACTAGATAAGCCCCGATACAATTACAAAAATACAACAAATAAAACCATCCCACCCCAAAAAGATCACAACCCGGATTGGTTAAACAACCAAGTCTTCAGATCATGGCGGAAGGTGTGGAGGTCAGGGGCCAGACGGAGATCCAGGGGAAGTTGGTTCCAGAGGTCTGGGGCTGTGATAGAATAGGCTCATCGTCAGGGGACTGCCAGCCGGCACTGGCTGGCCGACGGGACCCCAAGGAGTCCTTGCCTATGTGCTTGCATAGCAATAAAGTATTGCTAACTATTGCTTAGGGTTGAAGCTGTATCTAAAGCAAACAATGACAATTCATGGATTTAAATATGGAAAATATGTAGAATAATCTAATTGATTCTGTTCTCCATTGTAGGCATTTTTAGTAAATATGTGTTGTGGCATACAATATTTAAATGAAACCATTAGAGAATGACATTTTTTGGGAGCAGGGCTGAAATTGGTAAAATTCTGCTGCTTTCCTTTCCACTCTAGTGAAAAAAGAAACTACCTTGTCAATCTTCTCTGGATCTTTATTTATTTATAATTGGACTTGGACTTTATTCAAAATAACCGAACCAAGAGGTGGATTTTCTAGAGTTTAAGAGTTTTTACACTTCTCCTCCACTTCACTTGTCTGCCAACTTGTCTGTTTATTCTTTAAACAGTTGTGTATCAGTCTTATAAAAGAATGTTAGACTGATGGGCAGATTTACTGTACTCATCACTTAGGCTTCTGGAAAACTAGTAGACCTCTGTTCAGAAGTAGCCCAAGTGATGAGTGAACCTCCACCAGCAGTGTCTCAAGCAATTTCCAACTACAGGTTCCATCTCAGGAACCCCAAGTTTTCCTTGAACCAGCTCTGTTGTGCTTCATGGAAAGCAATCAGTGGTGGCTTTTCCTGATGGCTTCCCTCAAGAGAGAAACAAAATTGGGCAGTTTTGCCATGAGTGTCAGGAAAAAGCTGCAGAGGGGACAAAAATGCTATTTTCTCTCATCTCTGCACCACCACCTGTCTTGCAGTGCAGAGCAGGATTAAGGGGGAAAGAATGGGGAAAACTTGTTTTTAATACTAGTTCTTTCATTACAGGAGATGTTCCCTAACAATCTATCTCCCCCAATCTTGTGCAGTAAAAATATCTTATTTCACTGCTAAGACAGAATAAGGTTTAGTAATTCAAACAGACTCTTTTTAAAGTTAGTGTTCTTAAAACTCGGTCCACTATAAGGTAACAGTACTTCAGTGCTAGTGTGTGGAACAGGTCCAGAATTCCTTAGTCAGCCATGGGAATTTTGAGAGTTGAAGTCGACAAGTCTTAAAGTTGCCAAGGTTGGACACCCTGTTCTAGATCTTACTTGTTTTTTTATTTACTTACTGCCATATTTTGTTTCTTAATCCCACTGTTCCTACCAGTGATTTATAAATGGTGCCCAAAACATACCATTTAATATAGATGTGTTACCAAGAAAGGTCACCATCAAAGATCCAACAAAATACTAAAGTTAATTTATGGGGATTAATAATTAGTAAAATAAGAATGTAAGAATTGTTCAACAGCGAGATTGGGGATGAGGGAATATAAATTTAATATATAAAAATAAATAAATAACCATCAATGCTGAATATCTCTGATTTGCAGAAGAGATGCTATAAAAGAAGCAATGTCTGTCTTGTGGATTATGTGGAAATAAATGTCTGAGGGATTTTGATACAATAATCTCCAAATAATATTCCTGAAGTAAACTTTTTGCTAGATCCTTGTCTTATTCATGAAAATGCATTATAAAATATTTTAATGATAAATATTTTGGTTTGAATCCAGCAGGACAAATTGACTTATGGATGTCCATGTATCTCCCATGCAGTTCGAAGTTTCAGAAAATTATAGTAAACTTGGTTTAATAAGCAAAATACCAATGAAACTATTGGCACCTTCCAAGTAAAATCCACTCAGTCACATTGAAACACAAGAAGGTACTGAATGTAATTTTTGCTTTTTGTGTTTCCTACATACTGTAGTCAAGGATGGTGTTCAGTTATACAGTGTAGAAGAGAAAAGAAACTAAAAAAGTACTACATTGAAATATCAACTATGTTTTATTGTAGCATACAAACATTGAATCTTGTATCTTTTTCATATAATTGCTATTTTTGTTACAATAATTTGTTTATCTGCTTCCTTTCTACACAAGGGAGTTAGACAACCCTTAAGATTAAAATATAGTTGCAATTTGCCTCAAAACAAGCTACAGTCCAAGTAATAATAGGGAAAATTGACACAATGGTCTTTTTTCTTTTAAAATGATCAGCACAATAATATAGAAGCTCGAATATTTAATTTTCACTCTTTATAGTTTTCTTTCTCTCCCACTGCTCCTTTATTTTTCTGTTCCTGAAATTCGACATGCAACCCTTCTGGGCAACGTTTTTCTGACTCCCACATCCAACGAGTCCACTGACAGCCAGCTGTACTTTTCACGCTGCGCGGCGACCTAAATTTCGCCACGCCCTAATTCCTTAGGAACTACTCGCAGATCGATGCAGGGTGCAGGCAGATGCTCCGCTAGGGCCTCATTGTGGGACTGCGCATGTGCGAAGAGCTGCTTCCCACAACACTGAGCCTACGGGTGGGGTTGCTGCGTCGCTTTTGCATCTGCAATAATGTGTCACCGCGAGTAGAGCAGAGATGGGCGGGCGGGATGGAGCAGGACCACGGACTCTCTTTGCCGTCGCCGCTGTCTTTTCAGGGGATCTAACGGTTGTGTCAACTGGTTTAGTCCCACCAGTTCCCACTGACTCCCCTGTCCGTGGCTTTTTTGCAACCGGCTGGCAGGTTGCGATGGTTTCTTAGACAGCAAAGCCCCACTCTGACCCAACAACGCCGGTCTTATTGTCGGGTCTAAGAGTGACATCACCCTCGTCTAATCAGTACCGGCGCTACTTCAGTTCCCAGCCTCGGGCTGTTGCCCCGATCATCTCGGTCCGCCCACAGCCCCTCCGGCAAGGGCGGGCAACTGTCAAGACAGTGGAGTGGATAGGGCACTCCCAGGTACTTACGGCCGAGGCGGGAAGTCTTCAGCTGACAGCCCAGCTGTGCGCATCCATCCCTCTGCCAGTAGCTGCTACCGCACAGGTAGGATATATGCTTTTGCTTTTTATTCGTTGCATAAATGGAGGTCTGAGGAGCCGCTTTAATTAGCATGTGGAAACCCTGCCCAAACCCCGGGGAAGTGGCAGATGAACCAGGATGAATAATGGTGCCTCAAGCTTTTTAGCGAATGTGTGTCATTCGAAGGAAGGGTGTGTCTGAAAAGTAACCTATCTGTAGGGAAAGGCAGGATCTGACCGAGAGCAGGTCATATTTTGGTGGAGGATGGAGAGAAGGTCAACTATGCTATTCAAAATCGTGGAAGAGGGTATCAGGTAGATTTTTGCAGAGGGTGCCACCGCAGCAGCAAGAATCTGTGCCTGGAATAATAATCAGCTGCAGCCAGTTTGGGCTATGAAAATTGGTCAGAGATAGATAATCTAGTGTCATTTCATCAAAGGGGGCTTCCTAGCCTATTTACCCTCATTTCCCTCTATAAAGCTTGTCTCTTTTCATATTAAAATATTTGATTTCAAGGGCACATCATCACAGCCTTGCCACTGGGTCACGCATATTTCCTTATTATTTTGCTCTATAAAACAAACTTAGGCATGCAAAAAATGTTCTTGATATTTCCTGTCCTCTTTGCCCAATTGCTCAATTGCTTAGCTGGAAACAGCTAAGTGTCACAGACTGGAACAGCTAGAAAAAGAAAGTCAGGATTCTTCTTCTGCTTATTTGTAGAAGCATAAATATTATTTGTTTGTTTATGATCTTTCTCTCCTGCAACCACAAAGCTATGAAGTTGGATGGGCTGAGAAGGACTGAAGCTTCTCAGTGAGTTTCCATGATTTGAACCTGAATCTCTGTGCTGCCAATCTTAAGCTTAGAGGGGTGACATTTTACAGGGAAAACATGGCTTAAAGAGGTTGTTTGAACTCATAGGAGTTCTTATCATGAAGACGCAACATGACTTTTTCTTTGAGGTATTTATGACATTCCACATATGTTAAAATATGTTCCAGCAAGACAAGATGAAGGGTGAAAAGACCTGTAAATCCTTTCAGAAAAGAAAAAGTATATATTTTAAAGAAAATCAATCAATCAGAATAGAGCTGGAAGGGACATTGGAAGTCTTCTAGTCCTGCCCCCTGCTCAAGCAGGAGAGGGGATACTAGGAGTCTTCAAACTTGACCGCTTTAAGACTTGTGGACTTCAACTCCCAGAATTCCTCCTCCAATGTTAGCTCAGGAATTCTGGGAGCTGAAGTCCGCAAGTCTTAAAGCGGTCAAGTTTGAAGACCCTTTTGCCGTCTACCATTCCAAATTCCTGCCACCATCCTTCATGTTTTAGTCTCCAGGCCTTTAATTATCTTAGTTGCTCTTCTTTGCACTTTTTCCAAAGCCTCAACATCTTTTTTGTAATGTGATTACCAAAACTGGATGCAGTATTCCAGGTGTGGCCTTACTAAGGTTTTGTAAAGTGATACTAATGCTTCATGTGATTTTGATTCTATTCCTCTGTTTATACAACCAAGGATTGTATTAGCTTTTTTTGGCTGCTGCTGCACACTGCTGGCTCATGTTTAAGTGATTGTCAACTAGGACTCCAAGGTCCCTCTTACAGTTACTGTTTTTGAGCTAGATTTCACCTAATCTGTACTTATATCTTTGGTTTTTCCTGCGCAGATTTTTTCTCCACATTAAATTTCATTTTGTTGTATAGGGCCCATTGTTCAAGTCTGTCAATATCTTGTTTGCATCCTGAGCTTGTCTTCTGGGCTATTGGCTATTCTTGCCAGCTTAATTCATCTGCAAATTTGATGAGTTCCCTTTCTATTTCCTCCTTTAAGTCATTTATGTAAGGAATATGTAATATACTTGTACTAGTGTACTAGTTCAGGGAGAAGGGTGTTGGTCACATATATTGTAGCATGAATGCACAGACAGCTGGAACTTGATCCAACTTTATGATTGTGAAAATACGTTAAAATTATTATTTTTAAACTGCTGACACATCTCAACGTGAATCTTTAACCTAGATTTATCTGTATTATTTGCATTTACATCAACAAAAGACTACATGGGACAGATAAATACACTTCTTTCCAAGAAATCAGATTACCCAAAACTCTTGCAGAAATATTTGGATTAGAAAGCAGAAATACAGGTGAAACTCGAAAAATTAGAATATTGTGCAAAAGTTCATTTATTTCAGTAATGCAACTTAAAAGGTGAAACTAATATATGAGATAGACTCATTACATGCAAAGCAAGATAGTTCAAGCCATGATTTGCCATAATTGTGATGATTATGGCTTACAGCTCATGAAAGCCCCAAATCCACAATCTCAGAAAATTAGAATATTACATGCAACAAGGATTGTACATAGAACAATATCGGACCTCTGAAAAGTATAAGCATGCATATGTACTCAGCACTTGGTTTGGGCCCCTTTGCAGCAATTACTGCCTCAATGCGGGCATGGAAGCTATCAGCCTGTGGCACTGCTGAGGTGTTATAGAAGACCAGGATGCTTCAATAGCGGCCTTCAGCTCTTCTGCATTGTTCGGTCTCATGTCTCTCATCTTTCTCTTGGCAATGCCCCATAGATTCTGTATGGGGTTCAGGTCAGGCGAGTTTGCTGGCCAATCAAGCACAGTAATCCCATGGTCATTGCACCAGGTTTTGGTGCTTTTGGCAGTGTGGGCAAGTGCCAAGTCCTGCTGGAAAATGAAGTCAGCCTCCCCATAAAGCCCATCTGTGGAAGGAAGCATGAAGTGCTCCAAAATATCCTGGTAGATGACTGCGTTGACCCTGGCCTTAATGAAGCACAGTGGACCACCACCAGCAGATGACATGGCTCCCCAAATCAACACAGACTGTGGAAACTTCACACTGGACTTCAAGCATCTTGCAGTGTGTGCCTCTCCATTCTTCCTCCAGACTCTGGGTCCTTGGTTTCCAAATGAGATGCAAAAGTTGCTCTCATCAGAAAAGAGGACTTTGGACCACTGAGCAACAGACCAGGTCTGTTTTTCTTTAGCCCAGGTAAGATGCTTCTGACGACATTTGAAGCCCATGTCCAGGATCCGTCTGTGTGTGGTGGCTCTTGATGCACTGACTCCAGCCTCAGTCCACTCCTTGTGAAAGTCCCCAACACTTTTGAATGGCCTTTTCCTGACAATCCTCTCCAGGCTGCAGTCATCCCTGCTGCTTGTGCACCTTTTTCTTCCATACTTTTCCCTTCCACATAACTTTCTATTAATGTGCTTTGATACAGCACTTTGGGAACATCCAACTTCTTTTGCAATTACCTTTTGAGGCTTTCCCTCCTTATGGAGGGTGTCAGTGATGGTTTTCTGTACAACTGTCAGGACAGCAGTCTTTCCCATGATTGTGATTCCAACTGAACCAGACTGAGAGACCATGTAAAGGCTCAGGAACCCTTTGCAGGTGTTATAGCTTCACTAGCTGATTAGAGTGGGACACTTTGAGCCTAGAATATTGCACCTTTTCACAATATTCTAATTTTCTGAGATTGTGGATTTGGGGTTTTCAGGAATTAGGTATGCCCTGGGAAACTCTGAAAAAGATCGTTCTAAAAAGGGAGTGGGGGGAATTAACATGTTGGCTTTTTGTTTTACTAAATACACATCAAGATAAGGGGAGGGGTTTTAAACTCCCTTACCTATCTCTGCATGCCTGAGAGACTTTAGGCACTGCTTTTAACCCCTACATGAATTGTCTCATCTCAATAAAGGATTCCTTTTGATACATTTTGATACTTTTTCAGAAGTTCATTCTAGTTGACTGAATGGGAAAAGTTCTGTAGCCTGACATAAAGTGGTGTCTGCAATAGAGGTCAGCCTGGAGAGGAATTTAAAAAAAAAAAACCTTCACTCTACCGAGGGGACCCTGCAAAAAAAAGGAAAATGTCTGAGTACAGCAAGGACCAAGAGAAAGCTGAATGCTGGGGAGGAACGTCAACAGTTACCCAGCCAGATACTGACTCGGTGCACCCCATCGAAGATAGCGAAGCTGCCTATGAAACCTCCACAAAGCCCCAGTGGTCTTTAGGGGTAGGAAAGAGAGACAGCTGGGATGGAAGAACCAGGGGAGTAACCCTCACCCGGGGTAATCATAAACCCGGATGGAAATTGGAGCTGGAGGCCCTATCGGATCAGGAAAAATGGGGTGAGGAGCCACCGGCCGACGACCAACTGAGACGGTACATAAATCGCCTTGGGAGGGAAGCCCTGGAGAACCTCGAGGTGAGGGATGCACCAGGATGCCAACACAGGAGAGTGAGGGAACCAGAAAATGAGAGAACCCGAGCTGCCCCCGGATCCAGCTGAGAATGATCGGGCAGTGGGACAAGCTGAAGAACCAGCAGCCATACCAGGTACCTGACCCTTAACCGCCCCAGAACAGGGGATTAACCCTGGCCAACCCAGAGACATACAACTACAGAGGAAGGTCCCACCCCTGGAAGTAAAATTCAATGGGGACCCCCAGAAACTGTGATTTTTCCTGGCACAAGTGCTCACCTACATGCAAGAATACGTGAGGAATTTCCCAACCCAGGGATCCTGAGTACGAGTCATCACCCTGGCCCTTGAAGGGGCAGCAGCCGATGGATGGTGACGCTCCACAATGTCAACGCCCCAGAATTAAGGAACCTCGATCGCTTCATGATGGCCCTATGTCACCACTTCAAAGACCCCCTCGCTGATAGAAAAGCCTGAGACTGCATCAGAGTCATAAAGCAAGGCCGTCGTCCAGTAGCTGAATACACCGAGGAATTTCATGATCTGGCCGGCTGAGTCGACTGGCCAGAGGATATCCTAGTCTGTTGGTGCAAAGATGGACTAAATGACAACCTATATGCTGCCTGCCTGGCCCGTGGGGCCCCAAAACTCCTGCATGAATGGTACATGATGGCAGAGAAGGCAGAGATAGACATGACTCGTAACCGGTACCGCAGTGGCGAGTTTTGGAAAAGATCCCCATCCCAGGGGAAACGGGAAGTTTTCAAACCTCAAACCACCATGACTCCAAGAATGTCTGGTTGCTTTAAGTGTGGAAAGGAGGGACACCACGCAGCAGAATGCCATTTGTAAACCCCTGCCACAAAGCCAGACCACCCATCAGGGGGGAAACCTGGAACATCCAGCCCTCGAGGAAAGGAGACTGGCCTGAGAGGCCGAGTAGCTGTGGGATTCCAATCCCCCACCAACCCAGAGGAAGAATCCCCAATGCTCCGAGGGGACTGAGCCAGTCCGAAAGCAATCCGAAAGATGACCCGCTGGTAAGCAACCCAATTGAACCAATCACTCTACCCCTAAGACTGTTTATCCCCAGCCAAGGGGAGGGGGAGGAAGTTACAGCATTGCTGGATTCAGGATGCACCTGATGCCTAATAAAGCCCTCCCTTGCAGAGAAATTGGGAATCCAACTGAAAGAAATGGAAAATCCCATCGCTTTCTGCCAATTAGATGGAACTATAGCAAGGGGGGAGCCAGCTAGGTTTACCGCAGAACCATTGAAAATAAGACTAGGGAACCATAGTGAGATGCTCACATTCATTGTAGCCTCAGGAATGGAAGAGCTGCTAGTCCTAGGTTTCAAATGGCTGTGGAAATGGAATCCAAAAATAAATTGGACAAGAGGAACTGTATAATTCCAGGGAGACATATGCAAATAGCTCAGAGGAAAGGATAAAGAAAGGAACAGAGAACAGAGAGTCAGCCATGACTGGACAGTCGGCTGAACCCATTAATATCCCCAACGAGTACCAGGATCTGGCCCAAGCATTTAGCAAGGAAGCTTGTGATGAACTCCCACCCTATTGCACCACAGACAGCACTATCGAAATCCTACCAGGGGCTAAACTCCCAAAACCACAAATGTACTGCATGTCTCCCAGAGAACTAAAAGAACTCAGAGCATTTATCGATAAAAATCTAAAAAGGGGTTTCATTGAACCCACCCGACCAAAAATAGCTGCCCCAGTGTTGTTCCGTGAAGAGAAAGATGGCTCCGTACGTTTGTGTGTTAATTACAAAAAATTAAACAAATTTGCATAGAGAATATGTATCCACTCCCCCTCATGAAGGACATGTTAGCCCACCTCTCGAAAGGAAATTTTTTTCAAAGTTAGACCTACGAGAGGCATATTACCGCATCAGAATAAAGGAGGGGGATGAGTGGAAGACAGCTTTTAACACTCCATTGGGATGCTACCAATTTAAAGTGCTCCCTTTTGGACTGCAAGGAGCGCCTGCCATGTTTATGCAATAGATCAAAGAAACCCTTCATGAATTTTTATATAAAGGGGTTCTAGTGTATCTTGTTGGTATTTTAATCTACACGGAAATGATGGAAGAACACATCAAGCTACTCCGTGCAGTCCTCACAAAACTCTTAGATGCTAAACTATATGCAAAACTCTCTAAGTGCGAATTCCACCAAGAAAAAAATGACTACTTGGGGTATAGAATATCCCATGAGGGAATAGAGATGGACCCACAGAAAGTAAAAGCTGTCATGGACTGGGACCCACCTCATACCCACAAGCAACTGCAAACCTTCCTGGGGTTTGCGAACTTTTATCGCAAGTTCATTCCAGCCAGATCATTTGCAAACTTTGTCCTTCCTATCACGAAATTGCTAAAAATGAAGAGAGGGGGAGAAACCCAAACCAAGGCAACCCCTTATCTGGACAATGGAATGCCAAGCAGCATTCGAAAAACTCAAACGTCTATTCTCAGCAGAACCGGTCCTTAAGCATCCAGATCCCGAACAACCTTTTGTCATCCAAGCAGACACTAGTGATGTTGCAGTTTATTTATTTATTTATCTATTTGACTTGTATGCCGCCCCCTCTCCGAAAGGATTCAGGGTGGCTCACAACTAAAAACAGACAATAAATTAGTTATCTAAAACACTATTAAATAATGCAAGCCAAATTAATCTAAAACCCTTATAAAATTTAAAATTTAAAACCACCCCCGCAAGAGGCAGCATAGCCCGGCCTGTTTAAATAGCCAGGTTTTCAAATCATGGCAGAAGGTGCGAAGGTCAGGGGTCAGACGGAGCCCCAGGGGTAATTGATTCCATAAGGCGGGAACTGCCACAGAGTAGGCCCTCCCCTGGGGGACTGCCAAATGACACTGGGTTGCAGATGGCACCCCGAGGAGCCCCTGTCTGTGTGCTCGTACAGGGCAGTTGGCATTTGATGCCGGCAGGAGACACTTACGTAAATATCCTCGACCCATGCCTTGTAGGACTTTGAATGTTAACACCAGTCCTCCTCCAAAAGAATGGAAATGGACAATTTCAACCATGCGCTTATACATCCAAGAAACTGACGGAAACCAAGCCAAGATGGGCCATATGGGAGAAAGAGGCATATGCTGTGCGGTGGGCAATGCTTACATGAAAACATTTCCTGGAAGGAAACCAAATCCCCTTTGAAGTATGGACTGATCACAAAAATCTGGAAGCCCTGAGAAATCCACGGAAACTCTCCGAAAAACAAGCAAGGTGGGCTCAATATTTTAAACGGTTTAATTTCACTCTCAAATATTTTCCTGGGAGAAAGAACTTCTTAGCAGATGCACTGTCTAGAAAACCCCAATACAACAGCAAAAAGATTGAGGTTATAAAACCAATGATCCAACCAACCCAACTTGCAGCCAAAGTAATCACCTGGGCACAAGAGAAAAAAAATCATCACTGACTGAAGACACAATGACGTCAATATTTAAGGAGGCACTACTTTAGGACGACTGGCTCCAGGCTAACAAAAACACTTGTTTACTCAAAGATGGACTAGCCTGGGTAGAAAACAAACTTTATGTCCCTGCAAGCCAGAGAATGGATCTCATGAAACGCTGCCACGACTCAAAAATAGCGAGACACTTTGGGTTTGTAAAAACCCTGCACCTCATCAAAAGACAATTTTGGTGGCCATCTCCCGATACTCCCATGTTACACCCCTCCTGCGCAGCCTGCATTGGCTTCCGGTTGCCCTCCGGGTGAGATTCAAGGTCTTGGTATTAACATTTAAAGTCCAACAGGGCATGGGTCCAGGTTATTTACGGGAACGGCTTCTCCCAGCATTTAATGCCAACCGCCCTGTGTGGGCGCACAGGCAGGGTCTCCTCAGGGTGCTGTCTGCGACACAATGTCGCTTGGCGGTGACCCGGGAGAGGGCCTATTCTGTGGCGGCTCCCACTTTGTGGAATCTTCTTCCGCTTGAGCTCCGTTTGGCTCCCGATCTTCGTACCTTCCACCATGATTTGAAAACTTGGCTTTTTACAATCTGGGTTGTGCTGATTCTCCTGGGTTGGGGTTATTTAATTGGGTTTTAAACGTTAATTCAGCTTAAATGTTTAATATCTTTTTAATTAATTTAATTTATTTACTGTTGTATTTTAATTGTAAGCCCGAGTCTTGGAGAGGGAGCGCATATAAGTCGAATAAATAAATAAATAAATAAATAAATAAATAAATAAATCTCTCAAAAAGGACATTGAAAACTATGTTGAGAGATGCCCCACCTGGGCTGCTGCAAAGAGAAGACAAGGAAAATCTCCTGGACTTTTACAGACAGTAGCAGACCCTTCTGCACCCTGGAAAGAGATTTCTATGGACTTTATAGTGGAGCTTCCCGAAAGTGCTGGAAATGCTGTCATTTGGGTTACAACTGATCTTTTTTCCAAACAGGTTCACTTTATTCCATGCCAAAAGATCCCAACTGCCAAGGCCTTGGTAAAGATGTTTCTAATACACATTTATCGCCTTCTTGGAGCTCCCCAATGGATTATCTCAGATAGGGGTGTTCAGTTCACATCCAAATTTTGGCGGGCATTTTTAAATCTATTAGGCTCCACCCAGGGGTTGTCGTCATCAAGTCACCCCCAGACGGATGGTTCGTCAGAGGGAGTTAACAGCGTATTAGAACAATATTTAAGATGCTTTATTAATTACCAACAGGACAATTGGACTGACCTTCTTCCTTTTGTAGAGGTAGCATACAATAACTCAGTCCATAGCAGCATGGGGTTCACCCCATTCCAGGTAGCCACGGGCCAAGAATTCAACCCCATGCCGGAACTACCCACCAAAGAACCTGAAATCCCCTCCCTTAAGGAGTGGATAAATAACTTACAAGCCATGTGGCCAGTGGTAAGATTATCTTTACAGGAAGCTAGAGCAGTTGGTCTGGGCTAGTTAATGTTGTTAATGATTATCTATAAATCTTATATGACTCATTGCCTCTGGGACCACCTGTTCCAGGTAAAATCTGCCCACTCAATATATGCTGATTGGGAAGGATGTTGAAAGTATTTTGTCATCTTAAGAGATTGTGGAGCAAAAGTCTACTTTGCTACAGCAGCTACCTCACCTAGAGCAGCTTGTTTCTCAGATTAACGATTACCCTCACACTGTTGATATTTGGAAAAACTAAAAGTGGTGCTTTTATGCATAGCTGCCAGTATGGAGAATGTCAATTAAGCCAATAGCTAAGATACTTATAGTCATGAGCTTATGGTATTGGTTTTATGATATTGTATGATTTTGAATGTTTTGAGTAGGTACTTTAGCATATACATTACTGTATGAATTTACAAGTACCCGAATTAACAGTTACAGAAAAATAATCCTTATGAAATATAGTCCATTGTAATATTTTATTTATTTATTATTAGATTTATATCTTTCTTTTGTACTATTCTCACCTCTTATTTTCCCCACAATACAATCCCTGTGAGCTGAGGTGAACTAGGGAGAGACTAGCCCAAAGTCACCTATCCAGCTTTCATGCCTAAGAGATCACATTCTCTTAGTTACTAATCCAGCACCTCAACCACTACCCCAGACTAGTTCTTGTGTAATGAAAAATTGGAAGCAAGTGAATAACCCAGCTTGCTAGAACAAAGAACAATAATGAGCAAAAACAAAGTAGTGTGAATTTGTTCAGTAGCCTGAGTGAACAAAACATCTTTTCAGTGCTGTTGAAATTCTGACAGATAAGACAGCAAGTTCTAAATGTGCCGATTCATAGCTATTCACTTGGAAAACATGCCATTGTCTTGAGAAACCTTGATGGTAAGCACAAAAATCCCAGTGAGATCAACAGAAATGTTGTGCTCTGTAGTCAAAATTCAGACATAGTTTGTAAATTCTAAATGATCTTAGGAGAAGACTGAATACTGAATTAAAGTATAAAAATACTCATTTTCCAGTACAGAGAACTTTGGATAAATGTGTTAGCTCATATTTCAAATGGAATGTGATTAATATTTTAGGTAGTTCTATTTGGATCTACCTTAAATATTAATCAAGTTCTCTATAAAACATCTTTGTGCAGGGAAAGATTTAAAACTATTATTAAAATGTAGAATGAAACTGCATTCCCTTTCTCACTGTATGTAAATATACTGTGGCTGGCCTTGACATGTACTTTTTTTTTGACAAAGTTTTATTATTTTTAAACAAAAATACAAACAAAATATATAGTGTGCCAGTAGGAGGTGGCCATTTCTGACCATCGCTACACCTCATGGCCAACTCAATGTCAGTCACATGGAGGGGCGCCTCGCCTGGCTTCTCCTCGCCCCTCCCCTCCCAGTCAGTCCTCGCCTCATCTTTCATCTGAGAGAGGAAGCTTTTTCAAAGTCATCTTCCCCTTGATACTAGCCAATAAAACGAGATTTTGCTATCAGATGACCTGATGGACTTTTCCAAATATTGTTTATCATCATTCTCTTGGAAAGACTGAGTGGAGAGATTTATAAAGAATAACAGAGTTGGAAGAGACCTTGGTGGTTTTCTAGTCCAACTGCTGCTGAAGCATGGGACCCTATACTATTATGGACAAATTTCTTCTTAAAAACCTTCAGTGATGGCATGTCCACAATTACTGAAGGCATCCCACTTCTCTGATTAATTGTTTTCACTGTCAGGAAATTTCTTCTTATTTCTTGGCTGGATCTGTTTTGATAAGTTTCCATCTCACAGATCCATCTCACAGTTACTTCCAGTTGAGCCAGGCACCACCTATTCTATACATTTTTTTTCTTGCCTGTGTAAAATCTTACTTTACTCTCCATTAAAATTGCATTTTTGGTGAGAAATGATGTTCTACAGTGGTATTCAGTTTACTACAATGGTTTTTGCTCCTCTGAGGCTCAGGAAGAAAAAAAACAGAGCATGGGAGGGGCATGCAGCACCCTTCCACACTCCATTTTGGGAGCTTCCTGGCCTCAGAAGAGCCACTGGGGAGCATTTTTGCTCCCCTAAGGCTCCTCTGAAGCTCAGAAAGGCAAAAAATGGAGGGGGGGCTGAGACATTTTTTGCCTTCTTGGGCCTCAGCAAGTGGAATCCTGGCACAGCTAATCTATGTACAGCTGATTGTTGGGAGGGGGAAAAAAAGAAATACCTTAGGCGAATGTCAGGTGGGTGGGATAAGCAACCATCGGGTGGGAGGGTGACCGGGTTGGGGGCATGGCCAGCCAGAACTTACTACCGGTTCGGTGACCCATGCCAAATTCTTGCTACCGGTTTGCCCAATCCGGTGCAAACCGGCTGAATACCACCACTACCTTGAGTATTGGTGAGATTTGAACTGCCAAATTACAGGCAGCCAGCAGAAGCAGTATTGAACTCTAACTACTGCGCCACCATGGCTCATGATCATTTGAATATGAGCCAGCAGTGTGCAGCATCAGCCAAAAAAGCTCATACAATCCTGGGTTGTATAACAGAGAATCAAGATCACATGAAGTATTAGTACCGCTTTATAAAACCCAGGGATGTGGTGGCTCAGTGGCTAAGACGCTGAGCTTGTCAATCAGAAAGATTGGCAGTTTGGCGGTTCAAATCCCTAGCACCGTGTAACAGAGTGAGCTCCCATTACTTGTCCCAGCTTCTGCCAACCTAGCAGTTCGAAAGCATGTAAAAATGCAAGTAGAAAAATAGGGACCACTTTGGTGGGAGGGTAACAGCATCCTGTGCGCCTTTGGCATTTAGTTATGCTGGCCACATGACCACGGAGATGTTTTTGGACAGCACTGGCTCTTCGGCTTTGTAACGGAGATGAGCACCACCCCCTAGAGCCGGAAATGACTAGAACTTATGTGCAAGGGGAACCTTTACCTTTACCTTATAAAACCCTAGTAAGGCCACACCTGGAATACTGCTACCAATTTTGGCCACCATACTACAAAAAAGATGTTGAGACCTTGGAAAAAGTTCAGAGAAGAGCAACTAAGATGATCAAAGGCTTGGAGACTAAAACATATGAAGAACAGCTGCAGGATTTGGGTGTGGCTAGCCTAAAGAAAGAAAGAATTAGGGGCAACATGATAGCAGTATTCCAGTATTTGAGGGGCTGCCACAGAGAAGAGGGGGTCAAATTATTCTACAAAGCACCAGAGGGCAGGACAGGAAACAATGATTGGAAACTAACCAAAAAGGGAAGTAACCTAGAATTAAGGAGAAACTTCCTAAGAGTGTGGACAATTAACCAATGGAATAGTTTGCCTTCAGAAATTATGGGTGCTCCATCACTGGAGATTTTTCAGAAGAGACTAGACAGTCACTTATCTGAAATAGCATAGATTCTCCTGCTTGAGCAGAGGGTTGGACTAGAAGATCTCCAAGGTCCCTTCCAACTCTAGTCTATTTTAAATATTCTATTCTAAAATCCATTGTAAGCCATTATGTAATTTTTTAAATGTCTGTCATAATAAATTGCATCAGAACAGAAATTATGTAGATAAATGAAAAAGATTACCTGACACACCTTGGTTTAAACAGCTCTGTACTATATTAGATTAAATCTGGTTATCTTCATTTCATTTTAGTATATGACATTCCCAATCTCATTGTTTCATGTGCTGAGATTAGTTTAAACTGTCTTCTATATTATAATAGATACTTGATTAAATTGAAAAACAAAGACTATTCTCTCTTTGGAAGAGGAAGAGCATGAGGAGGAAGAGGAAGATTTTTTTAAAAAGCCTTTTAGTGAGAAAATGTATAAACTCTTGAGTTTGTTTTGAAAAAAAATACCTGCATACGGAGAAATCTTTGGAAAAAAGGGAACATAAGTGTGAAGAACACTGATTAACTGCAGAATTATTCTAGTTCTTTGTCATTAGAAATGACATTCCTAATCATGGTGAGAAGTCTCATTTCATTTGGAAAGCAGCTTTTTCTTCTTCATGAATTAGAAACAATACAAAACAGTTTTCTATAGTAGTTTCCTGTTGGGAAATGGTATTTTGGGATGCTCTTGTAAATGTTGGAAAATAATTTTAAAAGATATTTATTCACATTTTACAAAATTCATGGCTATAGTTAATAAATATAATGATGTTTTCATGTGTGGTTATAGAGATTTGTTGACAGAGTTCAGTGGTGGAATTCAAATAATTTAACAACTGGTTCTCTGCCCTAATGACTGGCTGGGTAGGTGTGACTGGGTGAGCATGTGACTGGGTGGGCATGGCCAAATTGACGTCACTCACTATGCTTGGCCACGCCTCCCAGCCGCTCACCTCAAATGCTTCAACAATATACAATCTCTATTTATTTACTACTATTGAACATCACTTAATGGTGGCAAGGAAAATCACTTAAATCTTGCTTAGCAATGGAAATTTTGGCTCAGTTGTGGACATAAGTCAAAGACTACCCCTAATGAGAATGTGTAAGAACGATCTGTGCAGAAAAATGCCCAGCCTCTGTGACACAGAGAAAAATCTCCTTTTGCTGTGAAGGGAGAAGGTGAAGGCTAGGCAGGCATTGAAGTATCTGACTGTGCTCCCTAAGAAAGGAATTCTAAGAACCCAAGTGGGGAAAAGAGACAGGGAGAGGAACTGCTCACGTGGGAGCCGCATCTTCCAAAATGTTGTGAGTGAAGCTTTCCAGAACATTCATGCCTTTGGAGATCAAGACTTCTATTCTGGACATTTTTATCTAAAAAAATAAATATAACTCTTCAAAAAGAAGTAGGCCAAGACTCAAAGCCTGACAATATGGTCAGATGCTAAATGGAATGGGCACTTTTGGGGGTCCCCGGGTCCTAGAAGCTGCAAGGAGAGGCTGGTCCCTTAGAGGTGCAGGTGTAGAAGATGCAGGATGCCCCAACAAGGCTCATCCTGGGGCCACAGAGCTGCAAGGTTTCTGCCTGCGCTGAGCACCCTCACCCTGGCTAAGTCCATTTTTTTCACCCCCTTTATTGGTAAACAGGTCAGCTAAATGGGAGCTTTGGAGGGTGGACTAAGCAAGGGCCCTGAAAATTAAAAGAGTTACAGGGCAACCTGAAGACCGCTGAGTTTTGCTCCTGAGCAGGAAGTTCAAAATAGTGGAGCCTTTCCTGGCAAGCCTCGCTGTCCACAGAGCCTGGGGGGGAGGAGAATGAGGCGGGGGCATGGCAGCTGCAGCTGCAAAAGAAAGTAGTTCTTTTGCCTCACAGGGATCTGGAGGCTGAAATCCTACAGGGGCATAGAGCAGATCCTGTCTCGGGGACCAATTCTTGGGTGCTAGAAGAAGGCAGCCCATGGAAGGAAGGGCCAAGCCTGGGTGAGCAGCGCAGGTGGGCAGCAGGGCAAACGACACCAAAGCCCCGGGCAAGCCCTTCCACCACACGTCCCTTGACTGCCCTGCTTCCCAGCAACTTTCCCCCCAACCCACGGCCAGCCATGCCCTGCAAGAGAGGCCCCACTGGAAGCCCCTGCTCTCCGCCCCAAGAGGTCCCCCTAAGTTGTAGTCCTTCACCATGTCTGGACGCACCGCTATGGCTGCCACCATTGCTCTGTGGTGGTGAGGACAGTGGATGGGGCCGATGGGCAGCAGGTGAGGCTCACCCACATGCCATCTCCTCACAGAAAGGCCTGGAGTGCATCACAAAATTTGGCCTCTTGGCTCTCTGGTGCGGGAAAGCGCTGGTGGGGAGATGTCACCTCACTGAGCCCAAAGGTGAGCTCCATGGCACCAAAGAAGAGGCCAGGTTACCACCAAGGCCAGTCCTGGATGGGCAGGCCTCTCTTCCCCACTGGCTGGATTTTGTGATGCGCTCCTGGACCTTCTGTGAGGAGACAGTGCATGGGCAAGTCCTTCCAGCACAGTGAGGTGTGTGCATATTTGCTCTGTGTGTATGTTTAAGGCTGAGAAGGAGGAGATGGAGAAATGGGGTGGAGGTAAGCAAGCCAACCTCATGAAGGGTGAGGGACTGTGGTGGAAAAATGCGGGAGCAAGTGGGGCAATGGTGGGGAGGTGTACCTTTAGAAAGGCAGGAGGTGGGCATGTAGACTGAACACTGCAGTTCCTCCTTCTCTGCCTTAAATATACACACAGAGCAAACATGCACACCAGCCGCTCCATTTCCCATTTCTCCATTGCAGCGCACCTCTTCTGACCACAAAAGCCTTGTCTTTGACAGCTGATGCCAAAAGGCAGAAAAAGAGCTGCTGGGAAGGAGCCAATCGGCCTGGGAGTTGGAAATATCCTTCCTCTCTGCTCCACCCTTTCCCACCTGCCACCCCCAAATTGCATTGATAAATGGGGAAGGTGGCTAAGTGAGGAACGCAGGAAGCCCTGCCATGCCCAGCGAGGGGGGGGGAAAGAGACAGCAAGAGGAGCCCCGTCTCACTACACGCGCCCCAATGAAAGATAGCAGCAGCCCAGCCACTTCCCTTTCCTGTCCTCTCCGGCACTGGAAGCCAAGTGTCTCTGGGTTCACATGGTACCACAGTCCATCATGCAGGCTGGGAATGGCGCACTTGTGACGGGACGGCGGAACGTGCTTGGCAAACTGCTCGATGAGCTTGTGCAGGCAGACATAGAGCGTGCTGAGGTGGCAAATGCAGGCCAGGAGGGTGCAGGAGTGCTCAGGTGCAGGAACGACAGCAGCTAGGAGGAGAAGGAAAGCCACTGGGCTTTGGCATGGAAGGAGGACCCCCCCCATCCTGCTGCCACCCCCACCTGCAGGCCGCCACCCACAAAGGAACGCTGAGATGCCAAAATGGCCTCAGGTGAGGCTGGCTGAGGTGATGAGTGCCTGGGAGGAGTGAGGGGTGGGGCCAACGAGGGGCAGGGCTAGCCAGTGGTGGGATCAGCCAATTCTCTGAACTGCACACAACCAATTCAGCCGAATTGGACTGAACTGGCTGAATCCCATCTCTGACTGAATTGTTCTTTCAAATGTTTTATGATTAAATGCACAAAATTCATTGGAACAGGTTGATGTTAAACTTTATTTGTCACAATGTACCTAATGTAATTTTAAGGATTAGAATGGATTTTGTTTTTGATATTATTAGGACTTGTGACATTTCTGCAAACCTTTTTCTCCACCCTCCCTTTTATTATTGTTATGTTGGATTCAGTTTTAAAGAGAAGCAAATATTTATGCTTGTGCCCTTAAACAATTTTAATTTATGAAGAATATTTTTAGAAATATATCAATTCCCATTTGAAAAGTTGTAACTTTTAAAAATTGTATTTAGAATCTCTGTTCTAAAATTCCTATTTCATAATTTATTTGATTTGTATCCCATTTTATAAAATTCAGTTTTCTGAAAACAGGAAGTAGCTAGGAATACTAGGAGTAGATGTAATGGACTATAGCCAACTCTCATTAATTGCTGTCAGTTTGATGAAATGAATTTCATATTATTTAATTTTAAGTGTTGTAATTTTCAAGACATTCAATTCCAGTGTAGCAATACAAATTATAATATGTATAACATGATTAAAGTAGCAAATAAAATCTAATGTTTATTATTCTTGTTTTCTGATCGTAGTAAACTATATCCCATGGCAGTAGGAGAAAATCTTTATGATAGAATTGAGCATAAATAATCTAGTAGGGCTGATAATCCCCACTGCTGGGACAGGGAGCCTCTTAGATGGTTCCGCCCCAGGCGCCTTATGGACCCTGAGCGGTTCCAGGCGGAACTGGGGCCTTTTCCCTCTTCCCTTGCTCACAGCTCTGTTGAGGATCTGACGGCCGCTTGGCAGCGGGCCGCTTCGGAGGCCCTCGACAGGGTTGTCCCCATGCGTTCCCTCACACGCCGCGGATCTCGGATGGCTCCTTGGTACTCAGAGGAGCTCCGGGAGATGAAATGCCGTCGGAGGGGCTTAGAGAGCAGGTGGAGGGCCACCCGCTCTCAGTTCGATCGAACCCAGTTAAGAGCCCATATTAGGACTTACCTGGGAGCTATGAGGGTGGCGAGAAGGTCTTATCTCATAGCGTCCGCAGATAACCGCCCAGCCGCCCTGTTCGGGTTACGCTCTCTCCTTTGTCCTGGGGAGGGGATCCACTGGGGAAGGGCTGAGGAATTTGGTCAATATCTGTCGGATAAGATCACTCAATTGAGTGGGTTGTCCACTGATTTGCAGTGGTCTGAGGAGCGGGATACAGGTAGTCTGGCCAGTATGTTCTGGGATGAGTTCGATCCTGTTTCCGAGGATGAAGTGGACGGGATTATGTGGCCTGAGTTCCACCACATGTTTGTTGGACCCGTGCCCTTCCTGGCTGTCCTATGCCGCCAGGGAGGTCACCTGCGGTTGATCCGGCAGTTGTCAACGCCGCTAAGGGAGGGTGTTTTCCCCTCCGCCCTGAAAGAGGCGGTGGTGAGACCCTCCTGAAGAAGCCTGCCCTGGACCCGACCGTGTTAGATAACTTTCGTCCAGTCTCCAACCTTCGCTTTTGGCGAAGGTTGTTGAGAGTGTGGTGGCCAGGCAATTTCCGCTTTTCCTGGATGAAGCGGACTACCTAGATCCGTGCCAATCGGGCTTCGGCCTGGTTTCAGCACGGAGACGGCATTGGTTGCACTGATGGATGATCTCAGGAGGGCGGGACAGGGGTTTTTCCTCTGTCCTGGTCCTGTTAGACCTCTCAGCGGCTTTCGATACCATCGACCATGGTATCCTTTTGCGCCTGGCGGGGTTGGGGGTGGGGGCACTGTTTTTCGGTGGCTCTCCTCCTACCTGGGGCGGTCTCGGTGTTGGCAGGGGGCAGAGATCGCCCCGAGGGCACTCACTTGTGGGGTCCCTCAGGGTCGGTCCTCTCTCCCCTTTATTTAATATCTACATGAAACCGCTGGGTGAGATCATTCGTGGTTTTGGGTTGAGGTATCATCAATATGCTGATGATACACAGCTATATATCTCCACCCCAAACCAGATCAGTGATGCCCTCTCCGTGATGACTCGCTGTCTGGATGCGGCGGATCTGGATGGACGGAAATATGCTTCGACTCAACCCGCCAAGACTGAGTGGCTGTACATACCGGCATTGCGGTCCAGTTTGGAATGTCCATCATTGACCATAGGGGAGTGGTGCTGCCCCTGTGGATAGGGCAAGGAACCTGGGGGTCCTCCTGGATGCACGGCTCCGGTTGGAGGAGCAGGTGGGAGCCATCACCAGGGGGGCTTTTGCCCAGGTCCGGCTGGTTCGCCAGCTTCCCGTTCTGGACCGCGATGCCCTGCGTACGGTCACTCATGCCCTTGTTACTTCGCGACTCGACTACTGCAACGCTCTCTATCTAGGACTGCCCTTGCACACCATCCGGAGATTGCAGCTGGTGCAAAATGCGGCGGTGGTGATGGGAGTTCCCCAGTTCTCCCATGTTGCCCTCCCGCGCGCCTGCATTGGTTGCCGGTTGCGCCCGGTGAGGTTCAAGGTTCTAACTTTAACATACAAAGTCCTTCATGACATGGGTCCCTATTATTTAAGGGAGCGACTGTTGCCGACATCAAACACTAACCGCCCTGTGCGATCTCACAGACAGGGGCTCCTTGGGGTCCCGTCAGCCGGACAGTGCCGGCTGGCGGTCCCCCAACGACAGGCCTACTCTGTCGCGCCCTGACCTCTGGAATCAACTTCCCTGGAGCTCCGCCTGGCCCCTGACCTCCGCACTTTCCATCGCGACCTGAAGACCTGGTTGTTTAATCAACCCGGGCTGTGACCCTGGGGTGGGGTGGTTCTTTTTAGAGTTTTAATGCTGCGATTTTAGTATTAATTCGGCTTGATTGTTTAATCTGGTTTTATTTAACTTATTGTTGTATAGTTTTTATTTTGTAAGCTGCCCCGAGTCCTTCGGGAGAGGGGGCGGCATATAAGTCGAATTAATAAATAAATAAATAAATAATATTTAGAATAAATTGTTAAAGAAAAAAAGAGTAATTGACAATGTATTTTTTTTCATCCAACAGTAAAGACAGTATATAAAATAAAAGATGTGGGAAGAAATTTAGCTGTATCATGCCATGCACGTTGGCATTACAATTCAGTGCTGCAGGGAGGGGAACTTAGATCTGTCTCTGATGTAGGCTGGACCAACTGTTTGCTGCAGTGAGTCAGTGCTTCTTCTTGATTATTTTAGTAATCGGATCAATATAGTTCCATTATGGACTGCAGTGCTAGTTGCAGGAAGTATCCTGATTATTTTATGTATTATGCATTTTCTTGTTTTAGTCTTGAGACTGAATAATATGGATCTCATTATTATGAGATGAACCTTTGCAGACAATGACTGCAGTCAAATCAGTCCAGAACTGTGATTTAAAAATGTTGTAGCCATCTAGAGAGCTAGGTTCCAGCCTCTAGCTTGTTTTCCTCAGAAGATTGGCTGAGAGATGATAACAGCTGTGCTTTGCTCTGAGGTCACAGCTTGAAATCTCAAGTCATCCCCATTCCGTCTTCCTCTTTTAATTTGCTTTTTACCACTGAAGAGAATATGTGAAATTTTGGGGTGCAGCTATCTATATTTCAGAGCATGTATTTAAGGTATTTATTATAGACAAAACAACAAAAGGAAATTCTTCAGCTAAGGTAAATACTTGCATTTGCCTCAGTCAAATTTTTGTGATCAGCTTTTTAAGAGTGTGTGTGAAATCTAGATAATTTTGAGGCATTGCTTTTGTAGCAGGCTTCGGAAGAGGGATTGTGGAAAGCTCCTTGATTTTTTTTTTAACTGTGTGTAGTAAATTTGGATCTTTTATATAAGATGTCTCACAAAAAGAGGGCATATATATTAAACTGATACAAAAGATAATCTACACATTATCAGTACCTATAATGCTATTAATGTTACCTGGACTTGATAACTATATTGTTCAATTTTCATGCTTTCAGTATGCGCTCTAGGTAAATCATCACCATCTGTTGTTAAAAACATTTGCAGCGCTTGAGATTCTCAAATTGGCAGAGTTTGAATGATTCAAGTTAGGAAGCATATCTGTATATATATATATAATTTCATTCTAACTTTCTTAATACTGAAATGTTTTGGCAAAACCTAGATGATAACTATAATGCAACAGTGTATTACTACATAGGAATGGGGAATTAGTATATTTGTATGCATTGCTCTTTGAAACTAAGTCAAAAGCAGCAATAGATGGATATTATAAAAATAAAAAATCCATTATTTTCTATGTTGTTGAATGTTTACGATTTGTGGAAGAATGGTTTATATGCAATATAATAACTGAATATACATTTGTAACTGGTTTAATAAATGCTAATGTGCAACAGTGAATAGTATCAAAAATCCTATTAAACATATGCTACACTAAATTTATCTGACAGCTTTTTGTTATTTTCAGAAATGTACTAGCTAATCACGGCATTTAAATATTTTGGGGTTTAAAATAATTAGTTTTAATAATATAGATATTATAAAGTTTTCACTTTCTAAAGTAATAATTCTAAAATAAAATATTCACAAAATTAGTTACCATTTATGGTAATGGAATTTTTGCTTTCCACTTAATCATTTTCATCTTTTGTCCCATGTTTATGCCTGTTTTTTACTTTTTCATCTGTTGCTTTTATAGCTATTAAATACATCTTTTTCCTATAAACTCAACTCATTTTTAATCTCTACATAACTTGCAGTTCAGTAGTATTTCTTTATTAAAACTTCTGAACACGTTTAGTACAGTAAATAGCTTTTTCTAACTTGAATTCTCTTATGCACAATGTTTTTATAGCTGCTCTTTCTTTTCTGTATAAATATTCATTGGATGTTTCTACAGGAATGCATTTTGTTTTTGCTTTCTTTCCTGTTAGAGCCCATTTTACTGTCACTTTCCTCTGTAATTATATTTACATCCCTACTAGTTTAGGAGCTCAAGGCAGTGCTTCCTATTTTCACTGTCTATCACACAACGTATTTACTATTGCTTTAAATCCAACACAGAATTTTGTCCTGGGCTTTATATCTTTTCCCCTTTTACCATCCTAAATTCTGGTTATTGCCATGCCATATCGTTTTTCTAGTTGCAATACTGCAAAACTCTAATCCTTTCATTTTCTATATTACCTTCAAATGCAAGCACTGGTTATATTCTGTTCTTTATTCTTTAGTACACTCCAATGTTATAAATTAATAGGTTGAAAATAAAATGAAATCTTATTGAGTATTCTTTCTTACATGCATACTTTATTAAATTGCTAAGATGTCTTCATATCCCTTTCCAAATTCCCAGAATTATCTGGTTAAATGAGCAGCTATAAAATTTGAATACATAAATAAGTAAAAAAAATGTTCCAGATAAATTCCTTTTCTCTTTCAAGTGACAGCATGGACATCAATTATCTTACCAATCTTTGCCCAATGGAAATGTAAAATCTGCAGTATAGAGTGAATGATTAAATTAATGTATGAAAGTACAATTTTGCAAAATTGTACGGGTGAAAAACCCTCTCAAAAGTTTGTAAGAAAGAGCTTTATATCAGTTTTGAATCAGTTTAGACCTAATGATCGGTATAAATTTTGACAATTTTCTCTAATACAGTAAGTTGGTATATTAAATACAGGGTATAAATGTATCTAACATAATATATTTGTGTTTCATCCTTAAGAAATGTCATTTTTATAATAAAATGTTTTAAATGTCTAATTTACCCTTCATTAACAAATACATAATCACATTAAAGATAAAACAAAAGGGTTATAAATTTGATGTTTTTAAAGTTATTTTTTTAAATTCTGTTTTTAATCTTGTGTCAACTTCAACCTTCACTACTATCTCCTTTCTGTGCCAGACGTTGTCTTTCTTTTCCCCACCCAGCACTCTTGGAGGTGGCCGAGTCGGCTACGCTGGGGGTTGAAATGAGAACTGAAATGAGAGTCAACAGTCCGACTAGTGAACCTAAAAGAAGTAGTCACTCTCAGGAACTTTGCATCCCCAAAAGTAAAACTTTATTGGATATACAATTCCGGTACTAAAGAATCAAAACCAACTCTGTTTTTCCCATGCAATGCTTGCGTGGTTAAACAATAGCTTCCCTTCTCCCCACCCATGGATTGTCCAATTATGAATCCAATTGTGATGTCCAATTATGAATCGTCCTTTTGTTTGAGAATAGTTCACTTCTTTGTTGGACACCTGCAGCAGTGACCTTGGTAGGTTCTTGGCTCTCACGATCTATCTCTGGAGCATCTGCATTCCTTCTCATCCTTCCCTCCCCCCAGTTCTTTGGGATGTTGAATAGCAATAAGACTTGAAAGTTTCAAAAGTGGTTCAATCTTGATATTTTGCTTTCCATTTGACAAACATAATAGGTATGTTAGCAAATTATACTATAGAAAGCTCAAATACTCTATGAATACTATTGGTTATTTATTTCCAGGCTTACTTAGAAATGCAGGGATAGGAGTTAAAGTCTTGTTTGAACTGAGCTGAATTTCAAGTGACTGTATTGCACAGAGTTTTCTTGGAAATAGTACTGTGACTTACAACTATCTTCTTCCAAGATTTTAATTTTTTAAAATCTTCCCAGTCTTAGCTTTTCTAATCAGCTGTCATCAAAGTATTAGCCATTTCCAACCCTGCTTAGGTTTTTTGAGATTAATTGTGATGCGTGCGCGCACACACACACACACACATACATATTTATTTGTATTCACAGTTGTGGTGTAATGAACGTCTAGCAGGATATAATAGGAAATAAAGAAAGTTGTTTTAAATTGTCAATTTACTATCATAACTGGCTTGTAAAACCTTAAATCCATTCTCAACTAACAGCAATGTTCAAGTCAAGTGAAACTGCAAGATTCCAAAAAACACTACACCTCTAGTCATAGAGTTCAAGGGTCTAGCTACTATCAAAGGATTCAATTGGGCAAGAATGAGAAATGCTTCTTCACAATAACAATGTTGCCAAATATGTGATAGCAAGAACTGGACTTCTCCATTGCTGTAGCTTTAATTACCCTTGTTTCCCCATCCAAATGCAAATTAAGCTAAACAGCCTTATTTCTTCACCTGGTTAATTTTTGTGCTCAACCTTCTACTGCAAATTCTCTCAAGAACTGTGAAGAAGATCATAATCTTCTGTATGAGAATCAGACTAAGATCTTCAACTGCTCTTTCATGGCTCATACTCAGGTTCAAGAGTAAGTTGTAGCGTTTCTGGGTTCCCAGGTTTTTTGGATTTCTGAATGTAACTAGATAGATGCAGATAGGAACTGATGGCTAAGGGGAAAATTGTCTCCAAAATCTCAAACAAGGTACTCCAATGTTATATTTAATTTTATATAGCATAAATTTATACAGAATAATTGTTTTATTATATTAAGGAATCTATGTGGGCTCCTTTTCCTGAACTGCAATGTCTTGCCTTATACCACTGTATAACTTTTTAGATAAAATTCACAGTCAGTGAGAGTGTATCCTGTAGAGAATGTTAGCTGTCTATTTTCCACATAGAGTTTCTGAGCTAGCTGAGTTTGATGAAACAACTTATGAGAAATAATTATTTGCTTTTTTAGAAACTGTCTTGCACGCTGAGTCACTGAGAGTAATTTTGGGCTTACAAGCAATATATTATCCAGCAGTTCTTCTAGCCAAGCAAGATTTTTTCCCCACATAAAAGCCTAATGAAAAATGTATTAGGCTTTCATGTGAAAAAAAAATCTTATTTGACTACAAGAGCTGCTGAATATATATTATAGATGAGGCTTAGAAATGCTTACCAACTTAAACAGTATATTAAATTAGAAATACTGGCTGTGTTAATGAAAATACCTAATCCAGTTGCAATTCTTATTACAATTCTTATTAAATAATAAGCAATGAATTTTTGCTACTTATTATACCTTTTCTACAGGCTTATATACCGGTACATTAAGATCTCCATATATTCCGAATCATAGCAAAAACTGTTACTTGCAATTATGTTTCAAAGGCAGATAATACAAACACAGGTAGAAATTAATATAGAAGGACAACCAACATCACCAGAGTGGTGTGTGTGTGTGTATGAAGTGAAATAAATGAGATACTAACAAAAAAGGGGTCCTGCTTGAGATTTATCACTGCTGAGACAAATAATTGTTAGGACAAATAGAGACTGCATAGTCACTATTTATGAAATACACTATTGGTTCACTATAATTTTTAACATGAGCTCTTGTTTCTAATAATGCATTTTCCTTCTCTTAATCTTTCACATTCTCTGAACTTTGTTATTTTTTAATGTAACTGTCAGGGTTCCGACTGATGAACCCAAGCAAATCAGAACTCTGAGACTAGGATCCTTCTCAAAGCTGTTGAAACAGTTATAGGAAATTGTAAGTTGTAAAGTATGTTTATAATACACTAGGTTACAAAAATTATAATTTGATTGAGGGAATTTTTGGATCTTAGATAGGGTAGACGTTTTCATCTGACATGTTGTCTAAGAAACAATTCCCAGGTTTTGTTATAATCCTAGTGGAATAACATTGCACAAGTTCTATCAGAGATTTACATAGGGTTCAGAAATAAAGAGAACCAGTTTGGTGAAGTGTTTAAAGCATCAGGTTAGAAACCAGGAGACCATGAATTCTAGTTCTGTCTTGGGCACAAAGCCAGCTAAGTGATCTTGAGCCAGTCAGTCTCTCTCAACTCTAGGAAGTAGGCAATGGAAAACCACATCTGAAATCTTGCCAAGAAAAATACAGGATAGTCCAGGCAGGCAATGTTGTATTAAGTGCATCCAAAAAGAGAGAGCAATAAATAAATAAAATTATAAGTAGAAAGAATAGCCAAGGAAAAAAGAACTTGAACATCTTGTCTTCCAACTAATATAGCATTTATCAGGATTAATATTCATAAATACATTTGTGTTCAGTATATAACACCTCAGTTGCTTTTCACTGAGTAGAAGAGACTGCTGTATAACATAGCAATAGCACTTGGACTTATAAAGCACTTCACAGTGCTTTCCAGCCCTCTCTAAGTGGTTTAAAAAGTCAGCATTTTGCCCCCAACAATCTGGGTCCTCATACACCCAGAGATGTAGGGTTGGACCAGTTCGGGCGAACTGATTGTTAAGATTTTGTGGAGTTTGGAGAACCAGCTGATCGCACCACTGGCTGGCCCCACCCCACCCCATCCCCGATCCTTTTTATCTCACCTCACCCGCCTTGGCCAGTGCTTAGACTCACACCCACGCCCAGCTACTCTCTGGCTCCTTCGTTCACTTGCCCAGACCACATAGCCCAGCTTATCTCCATGCCTTGCCTGCTTTCACTGTGACCTACCATGATGACCATGTGACCCAGCTGATCTCCATGCCTTGCCTTCTGTGCTCACTGCGGCTGCCCGCAGAGGTAAGGTGCTTCACCAAAGGGCCGCCTCGGGTGGACATGGTGTCAGCATTCCAGAAAACCTCAACTCCAATGAATAACTCCAAGACAGACATGTTCTCAAAGTTTCCTTTTATTAGAGTAGTAAACTGGCACATCTGGGAAATCCCGAATCTGAAGGTTCCAGGTTTCCCTCCAATAAGTAAAAAATTACAAATCCACCTCCTGCTCCCATCATTCCATCACATGCCCCAATCACCATCCATCCCAGCTTGAGACATCCCCTCAACCATTCCTCAGCCAGATGCAGAAATAACATGACCTTGACTTTAAAGAAGAATGCTATTATGTCTAACCACATACGCTCCATGAAATTCCCCCCTCCCATTTTCCCAGTCTCAAGAATGTGGCAGTGGGAAGCTTCTGGTGCTAATATGGCTTCCAAAATTGACAGGCGTCACCCCTTGAAAAAATCACATCCTGAAAAATACAATAAACAAAACACAACAAGGGGTTAACACATTGTCATCAAGCCACTTAACCCCCGCTCCCCCCTCCAAGGGGACCCTTTGGCTTGTTGGGGAACTTGTCATGGAATTGTGTAATCTATCTGCGTGTACATCCCAACTTTTCATCCAAGTAGCTTCTGGCAAAGGGTAGCCTTTCCACAGCACTAAATATTGTAATCATCCTCGGTGTAATCTAGAGTCAAGGATTTTCTTGATTTCATAATGTGTTTATTTATTTTATTTATTTATTTATTCGACTTGTATGCCGCCCTACTCCCTAAGGACTCAGGGTGGCGAACATTAAAACAGAACAAATTTACAGTAAAAAACAATTAAATAAGACAAGCCGAATACATTAAAACATTAAAAAATTAAAACCCTCACCACCACCCGGTCGTTCCAGGCTGGCCTGTTGAAACAACCATGTCTTCAGGTCTCAGTGGAAGGAGCGGAGGTCAGGGGCCAAAGGTTTGGGGGGGGGGCTGCTGGTATAGGTTGTAGATTGGAACCAACAGCAGGCTTCAACGAACTACTATGGAAGACTGGGTGTAATTTTCCCTAATAGCCGAGGGAGGCTAAGTTGGACAGCCACTGGATTGATTACTTTCGATATAGGAAAGGAACCCAGAAATTTAGGTCCCAACTTCTTACTAGGAAGCTTCAACTTAAGATATAGTGTTGACAAAAACACTTTGTCACCCACCTTAATAGGTGGTTGGAGAGATCTGTGTTTGTCTGCCTAGTTTTTATATTCATCAGCCGCTTCCGCTAGAGCTTTTTTGTATTCTCCCAACCTTTTTTTAATGATTCCATCCAATGCATTAAGGACATGGGTGTTGGGGGTTCTCTAGGTAACTCAGGCATAGGAACAAAGTCCATGCCGGTATTGATTTGGAAAGGAGTCAAGCCAGTGCTGCTGTGTACCAAATTATTATAAGCCACTTTTGCAAATGGCAATAGATCCACCCAGTTTTCTTGTTGATAATTTATATAACATCTAATGTATTGTTCCACCATAGTGTTCATTCTTTCAGAGGCACCAGCACAAGCAGGATGAAAAGCTGAGGAAAGTCCTTGGGATGACTCAATGGAGTTTAAAAACTCCCTCCAGAACTTAGTGGTAAACTGAACACCTTGGTCTGAGATCACTTGACATGGCACTCTGTGCCAACAAATATGCTTCACAAACAGTTTTGCCAGTTTTTTAGCAGAAGTAATCCATTACATGCTGTAAAGTGGGCTTGCTTGGAAAACAAATCGATGACAGTCCAAATCACTGTACTTCCACCACAATAAAGTTCATCATGATTTCTTCCCATGGCTTTGTTGGTTCAGCTACTTGTTGGAGAAGTCCAGTGGGGTTTCCCAGTTCAATGTTTCATTGTGGCACAAATTAAACAGTTTTTTACATAGTCCTCAACATCAGTTTTCATTTTTGGCCACCAGAATTGTCTTCTGACTAAATGTAGGGTTTTTAGAAACCCAAAGTTGCCCGCTCAACCAAGAGTCATCACTGCATTTTAGTACCATCAATCTAATGTATTGGGTACATAAATGTTGTTTCCTTTCCAAGCTAATCCTTCACTTATTGTCAAATCAGTTTGATTTTCAGCAAACCATGAATAATTTAAGAGTGCTGTTTTCAAATCTATTGTCAGTTTGTCCTCAGGGAGTCTAGAACTGCATTGGGCTTGGCCTCTGGTGGTTTCTTGGCTGACAGGTTGGGCTTCTGATAATCATGGTTTGCACTACTTCCTCTCAGTGACTGTCAAATTGGGGTTTTCTCAACAAGGCATCCAACAATAAGTTTTTCCCCCCACTGGAATATATTTCACTCTAAAATTGAATCTCTTCGAGTATTAAGCCCAGCGAACTTGTTTGGGAGAAAGCTTTCAAGGGGTCTTCAGAGCCTCGAGGTTTTTGTGATCAGTCCACACCTCGAAAGACTCCGTAACTCCCTCCAGAAAATTTCTCCAAGATAGTAAAGCCTATCTCATGGCAAAAGCCTCCTTTTCCCAAACTGCCCACCTACATTATGTGTTAGTCAACTTTTTTGTCAGATAAGCACAAGCATCAGTTGATATTGAGAGTTCTTTTTTTTTTTGTAAAAGTTTTTTATTTTTTAACAACAAACATAAAACAACAAATAAAACCTTTCAGTTGTACAGTATGTTGTTTGGTACATATTTCTTTTTTTAATTTTTATTGAATAAATACACACAAACATAAACATAAACAAACAAACATTGCATTTTGAACCTGGTACCACTAAGCCGGTACATATTTCTTGTGCATAGTATCTATTGACTTTAATTGTAAATTCATATTATCCTTTTAGAACAAATATCAGTTTTTACTAATTCTAGCTCATATTATTATTCATTCCATAATAAATATTTGTATCATTACTATTGTATTATATTTACTATTATATTACCTTTATATTATGACATTTCTGACATTTCGCTGATTTATCCTTGAACGTCCTTGCTATTCTTGCTGGAGGTAGATGCCACCTGTAAAACATACAAATTCTCTTTATATGCTGTCGACATTGTTAATTTATAGTTTCGAGTCCATAATTTCTGCCATTTTTCTAGGTCTATCCCATATCCAAAGTTTTTCCCCCAAGCAATCATTGTTTCTTTAACTTGTTCTTCTAATTTCACTCCACGTAAATAGCTATATAATTTTTTAATCATCCTCTCATCAGTACCTGTTAAAATTTTATCTAATTCAGTACTCTTTGTAAAATTCTTCTGTCTTACTATCTTTATCATATCTAGAATGTATTTGCACATATGAATACCAATTCATCTTTATCTCTTATCCATCTAATTCTTGTTTTGTTTTGAGTTCACTCTTTTCATTTAAAATTTCATTATATCTAACTATATATTCCATTTTAAAAACAATTGGATATGCCTCTATTGTTGATAACCAGACTGGTATTTTCATATAAAGTTGTTTCCTTATTTTCTCCCATGTTAACAATAAAGCATCTCAAATATAATGCTTCCTGAAATACCCATGTGCTTTACTTTCCTTATACCATAAGAATGCATGCCACCCCAATTGCAAATCATGATCTTCCAGTGTTAACAATCTAATATTTCTCAAAACAATCCATCCTTTCACCCACATCAGTGTTGCTGCCTGGTAATATAATTCCCAATTGGGTAGTCCAAAACCTCCTCTCATTCTAGCATCCTGTAACAATTTTAGTTTAATTCTTGCCTTCTTTTCCTGCCATATATATTTTAACATTATTTTATTTAAGTCCTCAAAGTATACTTTCCCTAATTTAATTGGAATTGTCTGAAACAAATATAATATCCTTGGTAGTATGTTTGTTTTGATTGTAGATATTCTCCCTATTAGAGATAGTTGTAAACTTTCCCTTTTTTTCAAATCTGTTGCAATCTGTTGTTTTAATTTATAATAATTATCTTCCTTTAATGTTCCACATCTTGCTGTTAATTGTATACCTAGATATTTTACTTCGTTTGTGATCTGGATATCCAGCCTATCTGTCAATTCTTTCCTTTGTTTTTAGATCATATTCTTAACTAAAATCTTGGTTTTATCTGTATTTATTTTTAATCCTGCCACCTGTCCATATTCTTAGAGCTTTTCTATCAATTTGGGTGCTGTTTCCAATGGTTCTTGAGAGTTCTTTTGAAGTAGTACCGCCACAACAGCTACATCACTGGCATTGGCTTGGACTACAAAAGGTTTAGTTGGATCCGGAGGTTGGAGGTTGGATCCAGATGTCCAAGTGAGACTTTGATTAGGTTTTGGTTTGGTCAGAGAAGGACCAGTTTTTAGTAACTCTGTTAAAGGGAGGGTGACCTCGGCAAACGAAGGGATGAATTGTCTATAAAAATTTGCAAAAACCAGGAAGCTTCAAAGTTGTTTATGTGTCTTTGGGGGCTCCCAGTCTAGCACCACCTTCACCTTTCCAGGCTCCATCTCAATCCCTTGATTTGACATTTGGTAGCCCAGGTAGTCCAAAGACTCTTTATGGAATTTGCATTTTGACAGCTTTGCTTGGCAGCTAAAAGTTTTTTCAGTACTTGCCTGACTAATTTGACATGTACTTCTAGGGTCTTGCTGAATATAAGGATGTCTCCCAAATAAACAAGGACCCCTTTGTATAAATGTGCATGTAACACCTCATTGATCAGCTGCATAAATACAGCGGGGTGCGTTGGAGTCCGAAAGGCATGACTCAGAACTGAAAACTCCCCAGAGGGCAGTTAAACACCATTTTCCACTCGTCCCCCTCCTTTATGCAGACTTAGTAGTAGCTTCTCTCAGATCTAATTTGGTAAAGATTTTGCCTTTGGACAGGTGATTTAGCCAATCCTGCATTAAGGGGAGTGGTGTTTTGTATGCACACTGCATTCATGCAACAAAAATCCACAAATTTGAGACAGCCATCCTTCTTCTCTTTAAATAATACTGGGGCTGCCAACCTAGACTTTGCTAATTTGATGAACCCTCTGGCTAAGTTGGTATCAATTTATTTCCTCAACCCAGTCATCTCAGCTGGTGTAATAGAGTACATCTTTGGTTTAGGCAGTTTTGCCCCAGGTTCTAATTCAATGGCACAATCAGTGGCTCGATGTGGTGGGAGGATGTTGCATTCCTCCTCACTAAAAGCCTTGGCTAAGTCTCTATATTCTTTAGGAACCTGGGATTCCTCTGGAGGAGAGTCTGAAGCAGTAGCTGCTGCTTCTGGCTGTGGACCCCTGTTGGTTGGCAGTCTTTTTTCAGGAGAGACTGGGGGCAGAGGGCTGATGCCAATTATGATTTTCTGGTACCCATCTTCCCATTTAATGGTAGGGGCCCATTTGTCGAGCCAAGCAAGTCCCAATATGACAGATTCTGACATTTTTGGAGCTACTATAAATTGTATGAGTTCATGATGCCTTCCTATTTCTAATCTGGTCAGTTCTGTAATCTGGGTGGTGGGAGCTCCCATTAACATTCCATCTACCTGTTCAAACTTGATGAGGTGTTTTAGGGCTCTAGTCTTTATCCCTTATTGCTCCACGGTAGGGAGCCTAATTAGACATCTGGAACATCCTGTATCTATTACTGCTTCTAACTCCCCAAACTCCCCAGTCTCAGGCACCACCAACTCCACTTTAATTGTAAGAGGGGGAGATGGCTGCACTCACCATGGGGTCCTCTTCATCATTTGCCTTTCTGGAAAGGGTTTATTTGGCTGGAGATTCCTCGCTCTTTTCTGTGGGGAGGGGAACCTCTACAGCTTGTCTGGCAAACCAACTGGTATCTGAGGGCATCTGTGGAGCTCTTCTGCCTCTGCAGCTGTAGTGGGCCTTGGTTGCAGAACCAGGGCAGGGGCCAGACATTCAGAAGCTCGATGACCCGCCTTGACCACAATGGTAGCATTTGATAATTCCTGTAGGTTGGGTAAGAGTGGCTTCAGCCAGTTTAGTCAGAGGACATCTGGCCAAAGTTCTCCTAGGGGGCCTCTCAGGAGGTTTTCAGTGTGGGTGAATTTCTCTAGCCAGAACAATGGACATGGCATACCAGGCTTGCAGTCACTCTGGTACCCCTCGGATGCCATGGCTTCTTTAAAATAGTGCTGAAGTATTCTGTCAGGCCAACGCATGAGGTTTCCTGCGACCCGTCTAAAGTTCCACACAAAGTTTTTTATGGGTTGATTACGTTGCTTAATCACTTATATTTTGTCTTCATTTTCACCTACTCTATTGGGGTCTTCAAATCTAGCCTGGAGCAGCTCAACAAATCCATCTGCATCATTTAGCTCTGCAGCTTCCTCATTGTGTAGCTGGGCTATCCAGGTGGAAGCGTCTCCTTCATTCATCCCATCAGTAATCATGGAAACTTGGTCACGCTCTGTTTCATATTAGTTTCCATATTGATTTATATGTGCCTAAATTCGGCTGAGGAAATAAGCAAGTTTTTCAGGCTTTCCATCAAATATTGCTCTAAACAGGGACTCCTCAGGGTGCCGTCTGCGAGCCAGTGCCAGCTGGCGGTGCCCCGGGGACGGGCCTACTCTGTGGCGGTTCCCGCCTTATGGAATCAGTTACCCCTGGGACTCCGTTTGGCCCCTGACCTTCACACCTTCCATCATGACTTGAAAACCTGGTTATTTGAACAGGCCGGGCTGTGCTGACTTCTTGGGGGGGGGTTAAATTTTTAAATTGTATAATGTACATTGGGATTTTATAGTAATTGGGCTTGTTAGTATTTAATATTTTTTAAGTAATTAATTTATTGTTGGTTTTAGTTGTGAGCCGCCCCAAGTCCTTTCAGAGAGGGGGCGGCATACAAGTCCAATAAATAAATAAATAAATAAACCTTGGTGGTGCTGGTCTTGCTGGTGGAATAGCCATGGCAACTGCTGGCTGAGCTGGAATCTGCTGGGGCACTGCTGCGGGTGGCAGGAGGGGCCCCTGCAGGGGTGCTGCGAGGGGCAGTGGGCATCGGCTGAGCTGGAATCTGCTGTGCTGCTGCTGCTGGCTGCTGAATAGCGGCCGTCCGCTGAACTGGTTGCGATGTTAGAAAAGGGGGAGCGGCTGCAGCCTGCTGCTGGATCTGACTCCATTGCTGTGCTGGGATTGTTGCTGCGAATTGGCCCTATGGTGGTCCTGAACCAGGTGGTGTAACCGGTGCTGGCATCCACTGGCATTGGACCCACCCATGACCAGGATAGAATCCCAGCCTGGGGGAATACATTCCACAGGGGGTAGCATAAAGGCTGGCTGATGAGGGGAGACAATTGGAGGTTGCAGCACTCCAAATGCTGGCTTTATCTGCTGTCTCCCCCCTGCTGCTTGTCCTTGCTGTGCTGAGTCAATTCTTTGGTTATCTCTAGCCGAGTGGAATGTTGCTGAGTGGAAAAGTGAACATGGGTTGCGTTAAGTTCCATCTCTTTTGGGGAGGTTGGGACTGTGGGACACAACTTCCCACAAGTTGCTCAAAATGCTCTGGGAGTCCTACCAATGATTGGCTGTGTGACGGAGGCAACAGGTTCCATTCTCAGTTGTCAGACTCCAAAGCCCCCACATCTCTCCATTCTGGCTCATGGCCTGACTTTGTTGGGCTGGAGTAGGAAAGATGTTCAGGTCCCATCTCTGGATTTATATCAGTGTGGCAACTTTTCCAGGAATCCATTTCCTTGGGTCGAGTGCCTAGCCTTTGTCTCTCCTCTGTGGCTTCAATGGCTTGCACAAATTCTTCAAAAGCTTGCACAAATTCTTCAGAAGGAGGATACCGGGTCTCGATTAATCCTCTGGTATCTGTTCCCACTGCTCCTTCTGTGATCTCCTCCTTCTCCTCCATCTTTGCTGAGTCTTTGCACCGCCCGAACTTTAAGTCGATACTGGAACTCAGCACCCCAGACAGTCCATTTCAGGGTGCTGGTAGCTATTTATTGACAGCTGATCCAGGAAGTAATTGAAGATATTATTTACATTATTGATTTGTTGTTTCGAACTCCCACCTTCCTTAATAGGACTATCTATAGTGCAAGGGAACAATTGTATATAGTTTATTCCAATGACACCTAATTCTTAAGAGCAAATCTTGTTGAGGTTAGTAGCCATGTATGGGCTTTACTATTGTGGAAATATTTCAGAAAATAAGCGATGAGACTATATTAACTCAATGATCCAGCTGTCTAATAATAATTAGAAAGTATCAATATTATTTTCTAAAATTATATTTCTCAACTGGAATTTATACAGTAATTCAAAATAGAATATCTTTATCGGAATCAAACAAAATGTCACAGATAGGCCAAATTGTCTAATGATAGCTAGAGTGCAAATGAAGACATTTTTATAGCTTTTTGAGTAGCCCTGATTTTTAAGTAGTGGATACAGTGAATTCAGGACCTGCTCTCAAGGGAAACTCCTCAAGTGAGGTTCATCTTACTTTCATTTTAATTCTGTCTAAATGTTTCACTCTACTCCCAATTCTACAACTAGCAAGAAGCCTCAAGAACATTTCCACCTTTTCTCTGCAAATCAAATAAGAAACCTAAGATGTGCTTTTAGTCATGAATAAATGGCTTTATATTCTTGAACAAAGATTTTACAACCTGCATTGAAACAATAACCATACATTTTTACCACTAGTATTATCCAGATACATAATCAAAAGAATAACTTAGCACAGCAGAAGCTATTTAACTCAATGGGAATGAAATATGCACCAGTCTTTTTTATATATATAATGTTTTCTTTAACATCCAAAAGTGCTTGGTGAATAGTGTATTTTCTGGGTCAATATTCTTATACAATTCTGATGATATTACCATTTAAATATACATAATCATAATCTTTCAGCTTCTAACATTTGTATGTTAGATGTTGAAAGATTATGATTATGTATATTTAAATGGTAATATCATTATCAGAATTGTATAAGTATATTGACCCAGAAAATGCACTTGGTATTTGTTTTTTTTATAAAAAAAAGTTTTTTATTTTTGATACAAACATACAAACAGGACATACAAAACATAAAAACCATCTTCCATATATACAGTGTGTCAGTTGGTTACAAATCCTTTGTGTTATCCTTTCATATTCATCACTCACAATTTATCAAAAAGAAAATTTCTCATATTATCAATAAACATTATGTATTTATCAGTTATTACTTGTGTACAATTAAACTATTTATTTCATCATATATACAAGATATATTTTTAATCTAAAATTTATGTTATACTTTCATCCAATGGTTATATATATCAACATTATATTTTATATCAGCCTATTATATTTCTATTACAAAATTATATAGTCTATTGCATTACCAAGTCTTTTTATTCAACCATTGATAAAACAAATCCCATATCTTGTAAAATTGTTTATCTTCTTGTTCTCTAATTTCAAATGTCAATTTACTCATTTCAGCACAGTCCATAATTTTCCTAATCACTTCCTCCTGCATAGGTATTTTATCATTCTTCCAATTTTGGCAAATACAATTCTAGCTGCTGTTAAAACATTTACAATCAAATATTTCAACTCTTTATTGTAGATATCTGGTATAATTCCCAATAAAAATATTTCTGGTTTCAAGTCTATGTGTTGTTGTATCATTTTTTCCAACCATATGTGGATTTTAGTCCAATATCTTTTTGCATCCGAACAAGTCCACCACATATGGTAATATGATCCAGGTATCTGATGACATTTCCAACATTTATCCGATTTATTCTTAAACATTCTTGCAATTCTCATCGGGGGTAAGTGCCACCTGTAAAACATCTTATACATTGGGTTGTGCTCCAAAAATTGTAAGCCGCCCTGAGTCTTCGGAGAAGGGCGGCATATAAATGTAATTAAAAAATAATAATTTTTTTTCTTTATAAGCAGTTGACATTGTCATTTTATAATTCTGGGACCATAATTTTTCCCATTTCTCTAGATCAATCCCATATCCAAAATTTTTCCTCCAAGCAATCATTGCTTCTTAAACTTGTTCCTCTTCCATTTTAATTTCTAAAAAATATCCATAAAGTTTTTTAATCACCTTTCCATCAGTACCCATCAATATTTTGTCTAGCCCAATCTGCTTGTTATAAATACCTTCTACTTTAATATCCTTATCAAATCTAGATTGTACTTGCAAATATGAAAACCAATTCATTTTTATACCTTGTTCTTCCAACGGTTGCATAGATTTAAGTTCACCCCTTTCATTCAATATCTCACCATATCTAACTGTTTGTTCCTTTTTATATATTACTGGATATGAAAAGGCTTCAATAGTAGATATCCATATTGGAATTTTCAAGTAATGTTGTTTTTAATCTTCTCCCAGTTTAAAAACAAAGCTTCTCGAATATAATGTCTTCTAAAATACCCTTGTGTTTTAGTTCCCTTATACCAAAGGAATGCATGCCACCCCAATAGCAAGTCATGTCCTTCTAGAGTCAATAATCTAGTATTCCTTAGTGTTATCCAATCTTTTACCCACATCAAGTTAGCCGCCTGATAGTATAGTTCCCAATTGGGCAAAGCAAACCCTCCTCTTAATCTTGCATCCTGCAATAACTTAAGTTTTATTCTTGCTTTTTTGCCTTGCCATATATATTTCAACATCATTCAATTTAGGTCTTCAAAAAACTCTTTCCCTAATCTGTTTGGAATTGTCTGGAATAAGTATAGAATTCTAGGCAATACATTCATCTTGATTGTTGATATTCTCCCAATCAACGATAGTTGTAAGTTTTTCCATTTTTCCAAGTCTGTCGCTATCTGCTGTTTAAGTTTCATGTAATTATCCTCCTTCAGTGTACTACATCTTGCTGTAATATATATCCCTAGATACTTAACCTTACTTGTGACCTGTATTTCTAAAGCTTCTTCCAATTCTTTCTTCCGTCTCACTAACATATTCTTTGTTAATATCTTTGTTTTGTCTTTATTAATTTTCAATCCTGCTACTTCTCCATACTCTTCTATTCTTTCAATTAGCTTAAGCGCTGATTCCAGTGGGTCATCTAATATAAATACCAGGTCATTTGCAAAGGCTTGTAATTTATATTCTTCTCTTTTAATTTTCATTCCTTTTATTTGTTTATCTTCTCTAACACACCTGTTTAACACTTCTAAGGTTAACACAAACAGCAGGGGCGACAGTGGGCAGCCCTTGTCTAGTCTCTTTTCTTATATTTATAGGCTCTGTCAATTCTCCATTTATCAAAACCCTTGCAGTTTGTTCAGAATATATAGTCTCAATAGCACGTATAAAATTTTTGCCAAAGCCCATTTGTGTCAATTGTAGTAACATGAAGCGCCAACTCACGTTATCAAAGGCTTTTTGAGCATCCAGAAACATCAAGGCCATTTGCTTTTCAGGATGTGCCTCATAGTACTCCAGAGTGTCCAGGATTATTCTCATATTATGTTTGATTTGTCTTTTGGCAGAAACCCATTTTGGTCAACATGTATAAAGTTGTTTAAGTATCTTTTCAGTCTTTCTACCAAAATTGAAGCAAAAATTTTATAGTCTGAATTTAATAGGAAATAGGCCTATAATTTTTAACTTGTTATAAGTCTGTGTCTTCCTTCGGTATAAGTGTGATATAAGCTTCTGACCAAGTCTTTGGTATTCTCTTCTCTTGCATGACTTCATTCATAACTTCTAATAATTGGAGGTTTAACACCTCCTGAAAAGTCTTATAAAATTCCACTGGTAAACCATCCGGGCCTGGTGCTTTCCCTGTATTTTGTTTCTTTAAGGCTTCTGTTAACTCCATCATTGTTATATTCTCTTCTAACATTATTTTGATATCTTTAGGTATCTGTGGTAACTTTGCCTTTTGTATATATTGTTTAATTTTTCTTCTTGAATACTCTCTTGATAGTACAATTTTCCATAATAGTCTTGTATAATTCTTTTTTTCCCTTCATTTCCGTAACAAGGATGTCCTTCTTCATCTATTAAATGGCTAATTTTCCTTGATTCTCTTTCCTTTCTTAATTTATAGGCTAACCATCTTCCTGGTTTGTTTGCGTCCTCAAAATAATTCTGTTTAGCATTTTTAATCTTTTGGGCTAGCTCTTCTTTTTCCATTAATTCCATTTTATGTTTGGTTATATCCATTTTGATTTTAACATCTTTTTTTGTGGAAGTTTCTGTAGTTCTTTTTCCAGTTTTTATATTCTTCTTCTAATGTTTTAAAAGTCTTTTTGTTTGATATTTCTTTTCCTTGTATAATCAATTATCAAGCCTCTTGTATAGGCCTTCATCGTGTCCCAGAGATTCTGTAATGATGTATCCTCTTTCTTATTTTCTTTAAAAAAGAATACCAGTTCTCTCTCCATTTTCTGTTTAAAATCTTCTTCCTTTAATATCTTATTGTTTAATGTCCATCTAGATATGATCTTTTGTCCTTTCCAAATAATAATCATTGGATTATGATCAGCTCAAATACTTGCTTCTATTTCAATTTTTTGTATATTAAAAAATAGATCAGCTGATGTCCATATATCTATTCTTGACCATGATTCATGCCTGTTTGAGTAAAATGTATATTGTTTATTTCCTGTATTTCTCTCTCTCCATTCATCTTTTAAATTTATTTCTTCTATCATTTGAAAAAAGGGTTTTGGTAGTTTCTTTCTAGCTTTCTTTGTGGCTTTTTGTGATTTATAATCCAGCTGCTCATTAATTATTCCATTAAAATCTCCCATCATGCATAAATTAATGTAGTCCAGTTCAATTATTTTTTTATGGAGTTTATTATAAAATTCCTCTTGGTGATCATTTGGAGCATATATTGCTACTAAAAGTATTTTAGTATTATTGTCCATTATTTCTACCATTAAGATTCTTCCATCATCATCTGTATAAATTAATTCAGCCGAAATTGTTTCTTTAATATATAGAACCACCTCTTTTTTTACATTGTGCAATGAAGTAAACAATTTTCCTAATTTTTTTTGTTTCAATACGTGTTCATGTTGTTTTTTAATATGTACCTCTTGTAGGCAAATTATATCAAATTTTAATTTCTCCAATTTGTGAAATAGTTTCCTTCTTCTAATGATTGAATTGAGTCCATTTATATTCATCGTAACCAGTTTACTTTCCTCCATTTTAGATTTTGTAAGAGGGATTTATTGCTCTGGTGGATCTTATTTCTCTTCGTTCTCTGGGCACCCCGCCTACTGCGCCTTCTTCTTTTTCCTTTTCTCTTTCAATTACTGCTATCAACTCCTTTTGAGGTTCAATCAGGGGCTCTTCTTTTCTTGTATCTTCCTCCTTTCCTCTAATATATTCATAATAAAATGATTCTGCCTTTTCAACCGTGTCAATTCTATGTCTTTGTTCCCGCCATGTAAACAGAAGGCCTTCTGGTATCAGCCATCTATAATTTATTCCTTTTCTAAGCAGTTCTTTGGTTAGAAAGAGGTACTCTCTCCTCGTCTCCCTTACTCTTCTTGGTACCTGTTTCAGCACCACAATTTCTTTGTCTTTATACTTTAATGTCTTTTCTCTTGTCATTTGCAAAATTTGTGTTTTAATAATTTTCTTAGTAAATCTAATATGAACTTCTCTTGATAGCTTATTCCTCATTGCATATCTTGTATGTACATGAAACACTTCATCCATTCCATCCATCATTTTCTCTTTTGTTATTTCTAGTGCTTCCGCCAATATTTCTATCATTTTTCCAATGAGGTTTTCACCTTTCTTCCTCCACATTTTGAAATCTCAAGTAAAATTCTGATCTATCCATCTCTCCTCTCAATGATTCAATCCTGCCTTTTTCAACTTCACTCAATCTGATATTGATATTTCCAATTTCCTTATCTCTTTGTTCATCTTGCTCTTCAATTTTCTTAATCTTTTCATCATATTTGGTCATCATCTCTTGGATATTTTCCACTTTCTCATCTGTCTTTCCAATTTTCTGTTGAATATTTTCAACTTTTTCATCCGTCTTATCTATTTTCTGCTGAATCTTCTCCACCTTTTGATTTGTCTGTTCAATTTTTTGGGAGATGTTCTCATTACTCTTTTCAACATTTTCTACTTTTGTCTGTAGAATTTGAATTCCTTGCAAAACCTTCTGTAATGTATCCTCCTTCTCTTTTTCCTTTTCCTGTTGCAACATTGCCTGTATTGATCGCTGACCTCCAGATGGTGAAGAAGCAGGAGTTGTTGATTGAGAGCTTGGAGCTATTGCTTTTCTACTCATTTTATAGTTATTTCCTAGTAGGGCCCCAAAAAAGCAGAGGGCCCTCCAAAATAATAAAAATAAGTAGACAAAAAGGGAAAAAGTAAAAAATTAAAAAATATTAAGGAATATATATATAAAAAATTAAAGAAACAAAAAAAATTCTTCAGGTTCTTGTACACCTTAATCCAGTTGGTTCCACTTGTATACAAAAATAGAAAAAAAAGTAAAGAAAAAAAGGAAGGTCTCAAAAAGCAACAACAGGTGGTTCCCAGTTCAAAAAAGGAAAAAAAGGGGAAGAGACCTCAGGTATTTATATACCCTAATCCAATGGCGAATCAACAAGATTAAAAAAAGAAAAAAAAGAAAAAAGGGGAGCAAATCATAGGCAGAGAAAAGGAAAAGAAAATTCCTGGCTAAAAATTGAAAAAGGGATAATCCAAACAATAAAAATTCAATCAATGGGGGGGTGTGTGTGGAAAAGACAGAGCAGCCACAAAGCCAGCCAAAGAGAAAAAAGAAAACTACTGCCACCAGATGTCCAAGGCTTTTTTAGAATATCAAGTCAAATTTCCAGTAGAATATATTTTCAAGGTCACTTTAGTCTTCTTTCTTTCAGTTCCAACTCTGGGTTCCACTATCAATAGTTCACAGATGGGCACCTGTGTATACAATCCGTCGTGCTCACCCCACTATCTCTTTCAAGAAGGAACTCTATGTCCTTGAATGCAGCTCACATAGATAAACAAATGAAGAAGAAAGGAATACAATATATCCAAGCCTCTAAATGGCAGTGCTTTCACTTTCACTCCTCCCCCTCAAGAGCAAGAAAAAAGGAAAAAAAAAGAAAAGGCACATTGGTATTGCTCTCTTTTCTAAAAAGTTCTTAAAATCATAAACAGTGTTTAATCCAAAAAAATATTGGTGGAAAAAAAGGAAAAAGACCATCAGAACAAAAGATTATTTTACATAGAGGAAAAGCCAGTCCCTTTTAAAATCAAATAGTTCCAGAAGAGATAAAAAGGAAGAAAAAAGCCGTCAATCTTAAGAAAAGCTTAATCTTGCCACTTATAAACTGTTCTCTTTACTTTTTAAGTCCACTTTCCAGTTATTGGGGTGTTCTCTCAGAAATAAGTAAATAAAAAAGAACCTCTCACCAAACCGACACACCTTCATCCGATCTTGCCTTTCTTTCGGAGCTGTCCCAGCTTCAGCAGCTTGATGGCTGCCTCTTTTCCGCCGGCAAAAAGAGCTTCTCCTGGATCAACCAGGGACTTTGCAATGTCCCTGGGATCAACAGGACGTGCTCTTTCCCTTCACCATCTCTTCGGGACGGTTTAGGTCCAAATGGACCGTCCAGCTGAGAAGATATCTATGGTGATCCAGGAGCTTCCCAATCGCACGTAGTATCACTGGGCACAAGCCCCACCCTCTCCCAAAATGCACTTGGTATTTGTATATACATAGTGATTATAATATGTTCTATTATATTTCAGTATACATAGCACTATTTTCCCAATTTCTACTTTCTACTTCTTTTTTAGAACACTTAATAAAATAACCACTATGTTTAAAAATATTCTATATCTATCCATCATCTTTTGTCTTTTTTAGAATTTCATCTATTAAATTTTTGGTGAATCTTTCATGCTTCTCTGGAATCTTGTAACTCCTTTTATCATGTTTATTTAATTTAAATATTTCATCTGCTACAACATCTATCTCTTGCTGTTGAATCTCTAGAGTACCCATACACAGTTCCCCCATCATCTTTCTCTTTATTCTCTTTTCAATTCTTAAAAGATATTCTATTTGTTCCGTGTTAGAAATTATTGCTATCTCTTCCATCTCTTTGTCTGCTTGTATCATTTTTGGATTTATCTCCTCTATACTTTCCTCAGCACTTTCTGGTTTCTCCTCTATTTTCTGAAATTTTTTGTTCATTTTTTATTGTCCTTTGCTGGGGTTTTCCTAATCTCACTGTACCTTGGATCAATTCCATTATCTCCTTATGATTCCTTGTTATAACTTCCTTAATGCAATGAAACATCAACATTATTTCTTTATAGACTTCATTTTCCTGCCCAGACATTTGTTCTGAGATGCTACACTAATCATTGCTCAATATTCCACCAAAATTTCAATATCCCAATTGTCCAGAAACACCAAAAACACCAGTATTGGTAAAATTTACACAGTCCAGAGGTGTTCCTCAAAATGCCCTAAATTTATTGTCCTTAACATTTTCCAATTTGTACCCTCTAAATTTTCCAAATTTTTAAAACTTATTTAATTTTTCTGCCTTCTTCTTTTGTCTTGTAGATGGTTTTAATAATCCAAATTGGTCCACCAAATTTCCCCAAATACCTTTAGTCCACAAAGTCAGATATTTCAGTTTCAAGATTGTTTCTTGTGAATTGTAATCCACCTTGCCTTAAAAATATTCAAATGGCTCACTAATACTGCCAAGCAGCCAAAACTCCAGTAGATATGAAACCAAAATAAAAAGGCCTTCCAGATGTTGTTTGCCTTCCACTATTTTCTTTCTTCTCCTTTTTGTTGTTCTTGTATTATCAAATAATATAAAATAATTCTTACTTACCAAGGTTATTTCCACCATTTACTAATATAATATCTTCTTTGACCAGTAGGTAGCACCCCCACTCTAAAATTCAGCATTAAACACAGCATAGATTGGGGGGGAAGCAAAGTTCCTCTTTCTTTGTACAAATTTTTCCAATAATCGTATAGTATTATGCACAGATTAAACCACTTTTTATGCTACTACTAGTTCCAGTCCAGTCTTTCTCTATTTTAAAGCTTCACAGTCTTCCATTAACAGTTTGTTTCACTTTTAGGTCTATAATCTTTCTCTATGTGAGAAATCGCTGCTTTCTTAATGTTTGGAGAGTCTTTTTTAAGAATTATTTTATTTGGGGTTAAGTATCTAATATAGAAGTTGAAAGTTGTTTCACCCAGTTTCAATCCACTGCCCACAAATCACTTCACACATATTCTTCTTGTCCCGGTTGTCACAGCTTCGGTCTTCCAAAATGGCTGTCATCTCTGCTGCCAGTCAAGAGGGTTTTCTTTGGATCAAATGAGGAAATTGCAGTTTCCTTGCAATCTACAAAGCATCCCTTTCTTCACCACCCTTCCAGGGTGGCTTTGGCCCTATAGGGTCTCCTGGCAAGCAGGTATCAGCTGGGTCTCACTGTGCTCCACGGAGTGCTCCACAGAATGCTCCATGGAGTGCTCCAGGGAGTGCTCCACGGAGCATTGTGATGCCAACCGGTCCTGCTGCGATGGCAACAGTGAATCACCAGTCTTAACAAACTTGGTCAGAGAATGCACTTTCTCTCTTACTTTCACCCAGAAGCCAAGAAGGGTGTTTAAAAAGAGGCAGCACTTGTTAAAAGTAAATACACATGATTCATGTCTTCCCATGGCATTTGCTACCAGTCTCTGTTTCTTCCTTTCAGAATTCCGTATCTTCTGTACCTTTTTCCAATTATTAAGTTTTATTTCTTTCTCCCAACCCTGCAAGTCTCCATTTTTGTGATTTTCATTAACTTGTGAGTGCCACACTATCTGATCAGAACCATTTTGTGTTCTCTTATCCCTGTTAATTCCTTTTCCCCTGTCTATAAAAGCTTCTTTCTTAAGTGCTAATTTCATACCCTAGGTAATCAAATTCCTAGCAGACTATTCTCCTGTTTCTCATGGTACAAGCTTTTATTAATTTGCCTAACTAAATTGGGCAAACTATATTTCAACCCCCTGAACTAGATATCTCTTTGAGACAGAAAAATAACTGAACAATAGAACAATAGAAATTAAAAAAATATTTCTGGAAATTATATTATTCTATTATGTTGCATTCCATTCTCACAGTAACACAGTTCTGAGTAGCTCTCAACAATAATTGAACAAAAAAAAACCCCAGTAGAACCAGACACGGCATTCAGCTAACGCAGAGGTGTAAAATTTGATTTCATTGAGGTCCGCATCTGGGTTGTGTTTGACCTCGGGTGGATGGGAGGCATGGCCAGGGTATGCATAGCCAGGGTGGGCATGGCTAGGGTGGATGTGGTCAGCTTGATGTCGCTCATGTTGGGGGTACCTGTGGTGGCCAAGTCCTAAGGCAGGACTTCCCTCAGACCCTCACTCCCTCTCATTATAACTTCCCTCCCTCCCTCCCTCCCTCCCTTCTCTTCTTTTTCCTTCCTTCTTCATTCTCCCTTCTTCTTCTCCTCTTTCCTTTTTTTCCCTTCCTTGCACTCTTCCCATCTCCCCATCTTTTTCTTTCCTCTTTCCCTTTCTCTTTTCCTGTCCCTTCTTTCATGTTGAAATACAAAAGGGGAAACATTTCTCCTTTTGTTTTGTTTTTAGTTTGTTTTGCTAGCCCTCTGCCAGTGGAGGGCCGTGGGCAGCTCTCCCAGGCTCCATTTTTGGCCGCAATGGCTTTCTGCAGCCCTCTGCTTGTGAGCTCCATTTTCACTGGTAGAGGGCTGCAGGAGCCTGTCATGGCTGAAAACAGAGCTGGGGGGGGCACACATGGCCTTCCAGAGCTTCATTTTCATTGGCAGAGGCACCCCAGGTTGGTCCTGTGCTGTTTCCAGAGTTGCCTCGCGGGACAGAACTAAGCATCCCATGAGCTGGATTTGGCCCGAGGGCCTTGAGTTTGACACCCCTGAACTAACACTTTCCAAATACAGTACCCTGGATTCAACCTCACACTGTCCCAATGCTAGTAAAACCAGCTTTTTACAGCTTTCTGGAAAGCTAAAAGGGTGGGGACTGCAAGATACCCAGATACAAAAGAGTGTTCTACAGCAGTGACCCCTACATTTTGGGCACCAGGGAATGGGCTTCACTTGTTTGTGCAACCTGGTTTCTGGCATGCCACGTACCGATGCTGGTCCAGGTATTGGAGGTTGGGGACCCCCTGTTCTACAGGCACGTGTTAAGCTAAGGCATGCTTACTAGGTCCACTAGATGACAGTATATGGGGGAAATGATCTGGACTATACCCAGCCTATCTGACCTTGTACAGATAACGTACGTGAGAGGTAGTCTATAAATAAGTTGGCCCAGTTGTGTATAGGGCTTTAAAGATGATAACACAGTGAATTGCACTAGGAAGAAACAAGAATGGACTCAATTGTTGCACCAAGTCTGTCTAGAGAAGCGCTACCTTATATTAACTATTGCCACTAATTTGCCTTTATTAAAATATAATGTAATTATATTAAAAAGCTAAAAAAAATTCTAGTGGAGTACAGATGCTATTGAGGGATGCAGTGGCTCAGTGGCTAAGATGCTAAGCTTGTCGATCAGTAAGGTCGGCAGTTTGGCGGTTCGAATCTCTAGTGCCATGTAATGGAGTGAGCTCCCGTTATTTACCCTAGCCTCTGCCAACCTAGCAGTTCAAAAGCATGTAAAAATGCAAGTAGAAAAATAGGGATCACCTTGGTGGGAAGGTAACAGTGTTTCATGCACCTTCAGCATTTAGTAATGCCAGCCACATGACCACGGAATCGTCATCAGACAGCGCTGTCTCTTTGGCTTAGAAACGGATAATGAGCACCACCCCCTAGGGTCAGGAACGACTAGCAGTTATGTGTGAAGGGAACCCTTAGCTTTACATAAAAGTAAACTAAATACAAATTGCAGTACTAGTGATGGGAAAAATTTTAGAAAAGAAATGCATCTAGTCCACTTGATCAACACTGTGTTCAGCCTTATCCTTTCCATGTTTCATGCTAATCTTCTGTCTCAAATTTACATAGGGGAAATCCAGTAACTTTTTAAAATAATGATACCGTGCTAAAATGTTAAATTTAATCACTTATAATTAAAAGTGCTTAGGTGATTTTTAAAAAATTCACAGTTGTGACCTCGCTTTTCTGGAAGCTAGCCTCCCTAAACTCAATAGGGTTTATCTTAGATATTCAATTACTATTCAGGGTTAAAAGCAAATGATCAGTGACATTATTTGAAATCAGCTGGAGATCTGGGTTGACTTTCCTTTTTCCCTTTCTAGTTGCAGCTGCAGCTATTTTAATTTACATTGTGTATTCACAGAATGAAAGAGATGTTTTTGAGTATTCTCTACAGAACCTTGTGACTGATGTTAAAAAGTCACTCTGTTTAAGAGTTGCTAGGAAACTTAGCATTCAGAGGATCTCCTATTGAGCTTGTCCTCAATGTTTGGAGGCTTATTCTTTTTAAGTGTTATGTCACTGTGTCATAGTTTGAGATTGTAACCATGAACCACATAGGGAGCTTTTCAAAATCCCAATAAAATTTTATGGAACAATAAAAATTCTGACTTCATTGGATTCTGTTGCAATTTCTAAAATTTGGTACATGTGCATACTTGTATGCATACATCTTTGCTATAAATCTATATCATAATTTATAATCAAAATAAGGAGATGCCATTCAATTGAAAAACCAGCAATTTGGTCCCTATTTCTGAGGACTCAAAAGCTGCTGTACAATGGATGAAAGCAACATAACATTTGCCTCAAGAATGGGAGATGTATTTGAGAGTTAAATGATTAAGAAGGAAGCATTGATCAAGAATTGTTTAAAAGGAGCAATAAATTTGGGGTTGCCACTAATCCCTATTTACCTCAGGAGACCGGCCAAGCTTAAGTTTTACCAACGCTTTGCAATTCTTTTGCAAATATATAATTCCTTTGTTGTAAAATAAATTGCACAGTCTCAGAAAGTGGCTTACTTTTATCTCTGATAAATATGGAACATTGGTGACACTAGTAAATACACTGTGAAAATATTCTATCTAGAATTTACAGGAAATGATATAGTCTAACTCAGTAATGTTGATTTGCAAAATAGAATCAAAGAACAGTCATAATGCTGACATTTTTAAAATAAAGAAACATTATAAATGTCTCCACTTGATCCTTCAGTTACCAGCCTTGGGAGCAATGCATGACCTAAAATGTTAATATGGTAACTTATGCATTTGGAAACATATGCATTTGAAAAAGTTAAGTTTAATTAGTTTTGTACACATGCTGCATAAACATGATTTAGCATTTCTAGCTGAAGCTTAAGATCACCTTAAGCTTAAGATCAGCTTTACACACACACACACACACACACACACACACACACTTCTGGTACCATCATGAGAATGAAAGCTAAACTTTCCAGCTCTGATCTCCAACTTATGATTATCTTAAAGATGACTATTTAAAGTAAGTTAACTTTTTAAAAATATTATGTTAATTATGTAAGTATTACACAGGACTGTGTATTTTTATCTATATGTGTGTATTGCAATATGTATTTTAAAAATTGTTTTATGCACCATCAATATATTACCTTACCTTGTATATTTGTTAAGCCAGTCTATCGCACATAGTGCAGTTATTCTTATGAGCAGCTAACCATTCATCAAGCTTAGGTGCTTTTTTAAACATCTCACCCAGTTCATTTGCAATCTCAGACTCCTTCTTCCCTTGGGCCCTAGTGGTTACTGGGGCTGCTAGTTGCTTTGAGGGGATGACTGGCCAAACTACTTCAGCCTTAATGTTATTCTATTGAGGCAACCTGGACAGAGTGTCTGCCATAAAGTTTTTCCTCCTGGAATAAAGCACAGGCTAAAATTGAACCAATAAAAGTATTAAGCCCAACCAACTTGTGTAGGGGATAACTTGTGTGCAGTTTTCAGAGCTTCCAGATTCTTATGGTCAGTCCACACTTTGAACAGGTTTTTTGTTGCCCCGTCTAGGAAGTTCCTCCAAGTAAGCAGAGCTCACTGCGCTGCATATGCCTCCTTCTTCCATACCACCCACTATTGTTCAGTTTCGGTAAGTTTTTTAGAGGTGTATGTGCATGGTTGTAGCAAGCTCTGGGTATTCTTTTGCAATAACACAGCTCTCATAGCTATGTCGCTTGCGTCTGCCTGAATTACAAATGGAACAGCTGGGTCATGATGTTTCAGCACAGCTGTTTGAGTTGTTCAAATGCCACTTGGCACTCCATGGTCCACTTAAGTGACTGACTCAACTTCAGCTGGCCCTCACCCTTAGTGCGTGTGTGTGTGTGTGTGTGTGTGTGTGTGTGTTGTATTTTACCAAAAATAATTGCATAGTTATAACAATAATTATAGTTATATTAACTTATTTGTAGTCATTATTAATTATAGTAGCATGTTTATAGTCATAGATAATCATCTTATTAGATACACACAGCAATAATCTTTCTTCTTCTAACTTCTACCTCTCATATCTAACCACTGATAAAACCTGTCCCATGTTGAATAATACTCTGTATCTCCTTTATCTTTTATTTTTAATGTCAATCTATCCATCTCTGTGCAGTCCATATTGGACTGCACTAGTCTTGGGCTTTGCATGGCTGAAAAAATGGAACCTCAAAATTAATTGGAAGCAAGACACCATAAACTTTCTGATGCATGTGACTTTTGCCGAGAATCCACATAAAGAGACTGAGGGGGCAGAGCACCGAGAAACAGCAATGTCTGGTTACACCATGGCGACCCAGGGCATACCCAAAGAATACAAAGACTTGGCTGAGGTTTTTAGTGAAAAAGCCTCTGACGAAGCCCCCCCCACTGCTCCACTGACTGTGCGATAGAAATCCTACCCAGTGCCAAACACCATAAACCCAAGATGTATAGCATGCCCGTGAGAGAGCTGGAAGAACTGAGGGCATTCATTAAGAAAACTTAGCAAGTGGTTTCATCGAGCCAGCCTGACCAAAAATCGCAGCCCCAGTGTTATTTAGAGAAAAAAAAGATGGCTCAAAATGTCTCTGTGTTGATTTTAGGAACTTAAATTCAATCAGTGTGCAGAAAACGTACCCTCTCCCCCTTATGAAAGATATGCTAGCACACCTCGCTAAAGGAATTTTTTTTCAAAGCTGGACTTATGTGACACTATTGAATCAGAATTAAGGAGGGGGATGAGTGGAAAATGGCATTTAACACCCCCCTGGGTGCTACCAACTCAAAGTGTTCCCATTTGGGCTACAAGGGCCCCCTGCAGTGCTTATGCAATTAATAAAGTGCTACATGAGCATTTGTATAAGGGAATCCTGGTTTACTTGAACGACATTTTAATAGATACCGAGACCAAAGCAGAACATGTAAAACTTGTCTGGGCTGTTTTAAACAAACTCTGCTCCGCCAAACTTTATGCTAAACTCTCTAAATGTGAATTCCACCAGGAAAAAATTGATTATTTGGGGTACCACATTTCACCTTGGAAATGGACCCTCAAAAAGTGCAGGCTGTACTCGATTGGGGCTTCACCCCACACATGTAAGCAGTTACAAAGCTTCCTGGGATTCGCCAACTTTTACCAGCAGTTTATCCTTACTTTCACTCAGATTGCCCTCCCCATTACCAACCTCTTAAAAATGTAGGGGGAGAGCAACCCAAAACTGAAACAGTCTTTGAACTGGGCAATGAAATGCCAAGCTGCATTTGAAAAATGTAAATGGCTGTTCTCAGCAGAGCCAATTGTAAAGCACCTGGACACAGGGAGACCATTCATCATACAGTGATGTGGTAGTAGGGGCAGTCATGCTTCAGAAAAATGAGCAAGACCAACTACAACCAAGCACTTACACATCCAAAAAGTTGAATGAGACTGAGCAAAGGTGGGCCATTTGAGAGAAAGAGGTTTATGCAGTTCGGTGGGTGTTTTTAACCTGGAGGCATTTCCTAGAGGGGAGTAAAATCCCTTCGAAGTCTGGACTGATCACAAAAATCTAGAAACCCTCAAGACCCCAAGGAAACAAGTACGATGGGCTCAGTAGTTTAAATGATTTGATTTTACTCTCAAATATCTCCCTGGAGGAAAAAATTTTCTGGCAGATGCACTATCCAGAAAACCACAATACAATAGTGCAAAGCCAAACATAATCAAGCTCATAGTACAAAACAAACAACTGACCATTAAAGTAATCACCAGATCCCAGGCAAAACAGGAAACGATGAATGGTTTTTGAGCCACAAATCCAGCTGTTTAATGAAAGATGACTTAGCTTGGCTGGGAGGGAAGCTGTACGTTCCAGCTAGCCAAAGACTGAGCTTAACAGCAAGATGCCGTGACTCTAGATTAGCTGGACACTTTGGATTTGTGAAAACTTTGCACCTAATTAAAAGACATCAGGGGAAAACCCCAGGACTCTTACAGAAGGTAGCTCAGTGATGGCGAACCTTTTTGGCACCAAGTGCCTAAACTACAACCCAAAACCCACTTATTTATTGTGAAGTGCCAACAAGCAGGATGGGATCCAACCGGTGTTACAGCCTGTATGGTGAGTGCGCATTTTGCTTGTGGCCATGAGTGCAGTCACGCCTAACATGCGCTGTGCGCACGTGCACTGTGTTTGCAAGAAATCATCAGCTGTGCTGCCCAGCTGACAAGTGCTGCGCGCAGGTGTGCAGCATTTGAAAATCCTCTTCTTTCCTGCTTTTTCAACCTCAGCTGTGCTGTGCAAAGCAGCTAAGGTTGAAAAAGCAGGAAATAAAAAACAGCCAAGAGCCTAGGTGGGCGGTTGGGCCAAAACAGAAGCTGAGAAGATCAGCAGAGAGAACCGGTTCTCTCTCTGCTGATCTTCCCAGCTACCATCTTGGCAGAACCCCACCCCTGACAACAAGGCAATTTAACCTGAATAATGTTTTAGTTTAGAAAAAACTCATGCGTGATCAACTTCTTTTCTCTGGAAAAAACCCACAATAACAGCACTTTCAATGATACAAATTACTTTTTATTGAAGTTAAAAGTTTGATTAATGTGACTTTTGCTCTTGTATGCATGTTGATAATTTTTCTATCCTTGGTTCATATTTTGTAAGTTTGAAAGCAACACATGCTGCACTCTGGTCATCTGTTAATCTGTTTCTTGTGTCCGATTTTATATAATTTAAAGCTGAAACAGCTGCTCACAAGCATATGATGATCCTAAATGCATTTTTAGACTTGGAAAATATTTCAGCTTCCCACTTTCAAGGTCTCTTTCAAAAACCTGCAGTTTTCTCTCAAATGTTTTGATATCACAAAACATTCTTTCTGCTGTTTCCCTAAACCTTGTAGTTGTTTGTTCAGTGCATTGAAGTGTACTGTAAAATCAGTAAAAAACATGAGGTTGGTAAGCCAGGCCATATCAGTGAGCTGTGGATATTCCTGCCCTTTTTCATTCATAAACAGCCAGCAATAAACAAGCAGGCGACAAATCTCTCCAGGACTCATCCTCTGCTCAGCCACCGGACATTATTATACATCAGTAAACAATTATACTGCGCCTGAATCTCCTCAAGAAGTGCTTTAAACTGACGAAAATTCAGAGAATGAGCCATGATGTAATTCACCATTTTTGTGACATCTTTGAGTACATCTTCAAGTTTTTTCTGCTTTCCCTGGCACAAAGAGCTTCTTGATGTATAATACAGTGAAATTGAATGACTTCATGCTTTGTTTCTTTTACAAACAACTGTATGAAACCAGATGTTGCCCCCACCATTGAAGGTGCCCCATCACTGGTAATTGAAACCACTTTTTCTGATTTTATGTCTTGTGACAAAAAAGCCTCCATCACAGCATTGTAGATATCTATCTCTTGTGTTCTTTGAGGCAAAGACACCAGTTTTACCAGCTCTTCTCTCATGATGTCACCAACAGCATAATGAAAAATTACTGCTAGCCTTGCATGATTATTTACATCTGTGCTTTCATCCAAGCACATGGAGTAACAGGCTGCCTTTTGTAAGTCAGTGGTGAGCTGCTGACTAACATCACTTGCCATGCATTGGACTCAGTCTTTAACAGTATTTCTGCTAAGTGGCACCTCAGAGATGTGTTTAATAATTTTATCTCTGTATGGGAAATCATGAAAAAGGGAATTACTGTCAAACAACATGGCCATTTTGATAATATCCCCATCCGAATGGGGCTTACCATGTTTTGCTATGCACAGTGAAATTTGAAAACTGGCAGTTGTCAGATGATTTGTTCTGGAAAGATAGTTGGAAAAACTAAGAGACTGGGAATGATAATTCTTCAATTTCCCTTCAATAAACTGTTTTCTTTCAGTTGCACCAAGTTCAGCAACACTTTTGTGGTTGGTCTCAAAGTGCCGTCTGACACTTGATGTGTGACACACAACACTTTCATTACATAGAACACATAATGCTTTCCCACTGCATTGAATCACTCCAAACGACTCTGTCCAAGCCTCTTGGAATGATCTTCCACTATCTGTTTTTGCTTCTTTTGCTGCACTCATTTTTGGATATTCAAGACTGTCTTGTAGTCTACAAAAACACAAAATTTTGGAATTAAAGCTCCATTTTTTAGCTAAAACTTAATTCACACCTGTTAGTTTTATTTTAAACAAATAGCTTTGAGTAATGTGAACGACTGACAGTGTGAGCCTCCAAAGGTCTGAAAAATATATAATTTATTTTTCTTTGGCATTTAAGCTAGATATCCAATGTAAAAAAGTGCATCAAAGAGGGACTGGAAAGCCAATTCATACTAAACTGTATTGGGTTTTTTGTTGTTATTTGAATAAAATGAAAAAAAAGCAATCCAGTATTTGTACCTAGTGTGGGGAAAGAGATGAAATCTACTTAAGTGTAGAGAATGCCCCATTCCATCTTTTTCCCCACACTCGGTATAAATACTGGATTACTTTCATTTTATTCAAATAACAACAAAAAGAGACCCCCCCTTTTCAGGTGGGGTAAAGTGAGGAGGGGGCTCTTGCTTAGATAACTCCCCTTTTCCATAATAAGTGACATCTCATCTCTCCCTCTCTTTCTATCTCTCTCTTTCTCCCTTTCTCTTTCTTTCTCCCTCTCTCTTTTCTATTTTTTTCTCTTTCCCTTTTTCCTCTCTTTCTTCTTTCTCCTCTCTTCTTTCTCCCTCTCTCTTTCTCCTCTTCTTCATCTTCTTTCTTTTTCTTCTTTTTCCTTTCTTTTCACCTCCCTCTCTTTCTCCCTTTTTCTTTCATCTCCCTTTCTCTCTTTCTCCCTTTCTCCCTCTTTCTCTCTCTCTCTCCTTCTCCCTATCTTTCTTTCTGTGTCTTTCATTCTCTCTCTCCTTCTCCCTATCTTTCTCTCTCTGTCTCTCTGTCTTCCTTTCTCCCTCTCTTTCTCCCAGTTCTCTGGCTACACACACTGTTGCCTGGAGATGAACTGAGGGGGGAGGAGGGCAAAGCCTTGTGTAGCCCTCCCCACATGGCTCCTGAACTGAAACCTGTGACAGAGGGAGACCGAGAGCAGGAAGCCGAGCTTTGGATTGCGTCAGGTGTTAAAGTACCTGGCGATGGCACTTCCTTAGCCATGACTGCCGGGTGAGAGAAAAGATGTCAGGCTCCACCCCCACAAAGTGGAACAGCAGCGATCGGCTGGCTGGGAAAGGGGACGCTTGTCCCATCTCCCCAACTTTTCCTCCTTGCTTTTCCCCTTGGCTGCAGGGCTAGCCAATCACCATGAGAATGCAGCTCCTCCTGTATGTGGAGGAAATTATGCGTATGCCCACATATATTATATGACACGAAGAAACATCACAGTCTAGTTTGGATGTATACATGTACGTGGCAAGAAAAATGAAACTTGCAATTTTTCCAGATGGATGGCATAGGCAACAAAGCTGTTACCGAATCTGGTAGTCCTGTTAGAAATACTTAGAGACCTCCTCCTAGAGGGGAGCAACAGAAACAGACTGTGAAGTGGGCATGTGGTTTTCAATAGCAAGCCTGGTGTGTCACACTTTGTCTTTCAAGCTTTCTCCTGCATATTCTTTTCTGTTCGAGTTCTTCTTTGAGGTGGCCATTTCTGGCCACCGCTGCTACCGCCTTCGGGAAAGGGAAAAAAACCAGCTGGGGAGAAGAGATGTGGCTCTCCTCGACCCTGCTGGCAGCTCCCCCATCTTCACCACCTCTACAGGGTGGTTTTAACCCCAAAGCCAGCCGGCTCGGGGTCTCCAGCGGCGAGCATGGATCGAAACTGTGCACAGTCGCAGTTTTCGGTCCGTTCGCGAAGAGACTCAAACAGGATGTCCCAGAGCTGGAATTTTTATGGCCCCTTCTCCTCTTGCTATCTCTCCAAGAGGTGACAAGTTTCCAGGCATCTGGGCTCCAATCTCCAGTTGTATATCATGTGCAAGTTATACAGATTCAATACAAGAATTAAAATATTCAGGCTACATCTAAAAGGATTACTTTTATCAACACCCACCCCCTTCTTCCATTGAAGAATGGCAGATACATGGATCTGACAGGTACTTTTACTAGGAAAGAAGTGAACACAGCTGAGTCAGGCTGAATCTGAAGCAAAACTACACAAAGCATCAAATTGAAACAATCCCTAGAGCCTACCACCCTTGTAACTAGGCAACCAGAGTTCAATCCCTGGCCAGAAGATGTTTTGTGGAAAGGCTCTGCAGTCTGAAGCTAGAAGAGTTGGCCTTGAAAATAATAAACATTTGCAAAGCCTCACAAAAAAATTCCTCCTACATGCTTTCCCCCAAGTGCCCATCACTCCCCCTTTCCCCGTTTCCATGGCAGTAGAAGTAGCAGCAAGCTGACCAACGAAGATGCAGAACACATGAGATTCAGTATTCACTATTCTGCTACCTACGACTTTCAAATTTAGAAACACAAATAAGCAAGCAAACATTTTGATTAAAATATATCAAACATCTTCACTACTTTCCTTTGAATTAAATGAACCAGGCTAGACATGCATAGTGCATCTTTGTTGTGTTGAAATAGTAAAAAAAGAGAAAAATGTTCTTCTCTGATCTATCATCTTTGCTATTATTAAAGAATATTCATGCCATGGGGTATAGTATGAATTCCTAATAAATGTCAGCTTGCAATATAGAATTGATGAAACATTGAGGCAGGCTGCAACAGTTACATAAAAATAATTAGGGCTCCTATTTCTGAGAAGTAGCTTTATTTCATTCCAACTTCATATATTTTCTTTTAAACGAAACTACAATTACAGTACAATTATGAAGAATTATAAAAATATAATTTATAAAAATAAAACAAATTCATACTCCAATCATATGTTATGAATAATTTTGATTATGCTGGTCGAATTAAGTGGATAATTCATTTTATAATAATTTAAGAATTTGAAACTAATTATTTTAATTAGTGAATGTATAATCTAGTATTAAAGGGTAGGATAGTTCAAATTATGTATTTAGAAAATCAAAATAACTCATTCAAAGAGTTGGCAGTTGGACAATGTGGAGTTCATTCTTTATATATATATAGTTTATACATTTTCAATTAACATATATAAGTGCTTTGTGAACAGTGTATTTTCTGGGTCAATTGCTTGCATGATAAAGTTTTCCCAGCTTCTAATCTCTACTTCTATTATCCAACCATTTATAAAACAAATCCCATATTTGAAAATATTCTGTAATGCCAGTCTTTAATGTCAGTCTATCCATTTTTGCATAATCTAATATTTTTTAAATAACATTTTCTTCTCTTGGTGTTTCCTCATTTTTCCAATACTGTGCAAATACAATTCTTGCTGCCATCAAAACATGCAATATTAAATACAAGTTCCCTTTATTATATTTTTCCGATACTATGCCTAACAACAATATTTCTGGCTTATAATCTATATGTAGCTTTAACATTTTTTCTAACCATGCATGTATTTTAATCCAGTAACTCTTTGCTTTCACACATGTCCATCACATGTGGTAGTACTGATGTCTGATTACATTTCCAGCATTTGGCGGACAAGTTTTTAAACATCTTTGCTAGTCTTGCCAGTGGTAAGTGCCATCTATAAAACATTTTATATCGGTTTTCCTTATAAGTAGTTGCCATTGTCAACTTATAGTTTCTCTCTCAGAGTTTTTGCCAATTGTCTAAATCTATAGTATATCCAAAAAAAATTGCCCATGCTATCATTGTCACTTTTACATGTTCATCTTCCTTTTTTAAATTTAATAAAAAGTTATATACTTTTTGATTAGCTTTTCACCTGTTCCTAACATTATTTGATCCAATGTTTTTTGCTCTTTATAAAAGCCATATGCCTTGACATCTTTCTCATATCTTGATTGTATTTGCATATATGGCCACCATAATAATTCCTTGATTTTGTAGTTCTTGTTTACTTTTAAGTTCCCCTTCTGAGTTCAAAATGTCTTTATAAGTTAAAAAAAATTCCCAAATTTACTACATTTAGATGTGTAAATGCCTCCATAGTTGAGAGCCAAACTGGTAGTTTAATATAAATTTTTGTTTGGTCCATCTGGAGCCTCAATGGCTCCAACTGACTGCCTGGCACTTGAGAGGCAGCTCCTGACAAGGGACAACTTTTCAAGAAGGGTGATACAGACGATTCAGGCTTCCAGGAGGCCTTCCACCAACAGAATTTACAATTTGATTCATCTCCATTTTTTCCTCAGTTTCTTCTGTTTTATCTTCTATTTTCTGAATTTTCTGTTCATTTTTTGTTATTATTTGCTGAAAATTCCCCATTCTCTCATCCATATTTTGGATCTGTTCCTTCATCTCTCCCACGTCTCCTGTCACCTCATTGTGATTTTTCCTTGCTTCCTCTTTCTGCGAGGTAATAGTTTCTTGAATGGACTGCAATGCCAACTGTATTTGTTTTTGATAATTATTCATTTTTTCCTGTTGTAACATTGTATCTATTGACCTTTGGTTTGATGTGCTGGATGCTGCAGACGACAGTGTGGAAGATACTTTCTTGCCAGTTTTAGTTACATTTTGAAGACTCATTTCCCCCCACCCACTACAGTCTGCTTTCCCATCTGTACTCTTGTTGTAAAAATCTAATATTATAAATCCATATACAAATCACACAATAGCATATGTTCCTTCAATACCTTATTACAAATTTCCTTCTGAATTTCAGTGTTATCAAAACTCCAATATTAAAACTAATGTGGGCTTCATTCTTAATCTCTGGAATTTGAAATTTATACCTAAATAATATTAACAGTTAATATTGAGTTTTCTGTTTATCTTAAGTTGTAAATAATACTATATAAGTATATGTCACTCAGATCTTAATTCATAAACAGTATGGCATCTATCCTGTTTTATGGATACTAAATCAGCTATGCCACAGATTTCGAAATAGTGCCAGGAGATGCTCAGAAACAAAATCATTTATTTCTCTTTTTGTCTTTATATACAGCTGAATTCCTTTATTTGAAGTTCAGACATTCTTGAAAATCAACATTCCTGTTATCATGAAGTTGAGAGCTTCAACCAATTATTTTGTTGCATTTTTTTCATTTTTTTATCTGGCAGGTAAGATACATTCTAAATTTTACCAATAATAGCTATTATTTTAACTTATTTTAACCGGGCTGGAATCATCCTTGTGATCTACTTTCAAGTAAATGTGCAATTAATTAAAAAGAAAGGCTATAATCCTATATCACTATGTTTTGAATATTATCACATGAATGAATCCATTAAATTCAACAGCATTCAGCTTAATCTCCCTTACAGAATTGTTCAAATAAAGTTAGAGAAAGAGAATGAATTCAGCCTTGAAGTTTTAATAAGTAGTTAAATATACCATGTTTCCCTGAAAATATGACCTACCCCAAAAACAAGCCCTAGCCCAATTTTCATGTCTGCACCTAATATAAGATCTACCCCCAAAATAAGCCCTAGTGAAGGGGATGGGAGAAGCCAGCACAGAAGGCAGCCCTTCCCTTCCCTGGTCACCTCATGGAGGCTTGGCCTCTTAA
>CM019159.1:29051968-29169468 GCA_009733165.1 Naja naja | reverse complement strand
TCTCCTGAACTATTCCTAGCAAGTTTTTAAAGTAGTCAGGAGACTGCTTTTATTTTTATAAACAAAATGCAATTGCTTATTTTAAAAAACCCTTTACTCTTCTTTTATTAAAAATAGGCCTGAAATACTCAACTGCTATTGGAAGTAATGGTGAGTTATGTAGCACTTACAAATATCCACCTTTGCTGTTCTGTAGATTGATGCAAGCATAGTGTCAGTGGTCCAGCGATAGCCCTATTTAAATCATGAGCCTTGAGCCAAGCTTCAAAAAAACTCAAAAGATTTATTAGGAGCAACATGCCCTGGCATTAACTTAAATGAAGCCAACACTGGCATACGTAATTCACAGTCACCCATGACCCGGTTTCCCCACTCCCCCTGGGTGTATCATAAATCAGATTCTCCAATGAAGAATGTTCACGGGCCGGGTGACATCAATCACATTCTCCAATAAAGGATTTTCACAGCCAGAAGATGCAGTCACCTAGCTACAACATTTTTAAGATAATGGTGGAATGTACTTCTGGTTTTACTGCTGTACTGCTCCTCAGATTCCCACCCCCTTGTTTATGGCATCTTGAAAACAGGCATAGGAACACATAGATTTCCAAGACATCTGAGATTCAAACTTTAACACATCTGTGCTGGTAGCGATAAGTATTATAAATGACAGTGCTGATCATGCATCAAGCTAAGCCATAATATAGTTATTGATTTTGGCTTTGTATATTTTATGTTTGCAAGCCATGATTTATGGGTCAGAGAAATATCCAATCAATTATTCAACTATTATTAAGAAACTTGTCCTGTGAAACCAGACTTTAAGAATTTGTAACATTCTGACCCCAAACATGAAATTAGCCTGTTTAACAACATCAAGAAACAACCTAAGAAACAACAAACAACCAAATAGGATATCTGCTTAGGGATATTTCATATTTTTTTGAGGCATGTAATCACTTATGGCTAAATCTTTGCCTCTGATGTCCATGGAAGCTTTGGCATTTAAATTCAACTTTTAGAAAGGTGTGTGTGTGTTTGTGTGTGTGTGTTTGATTATGTGTAGCAAGGAAGAATCAACATTCCATCTTCTCAAAGGTGTGATTTAGTCAGTATTAAATATTTTTGATGCCTACTGACTTTAGTTAAAAAAAAAACTAAATACGTTTTAGATTTTTTTACCTGAAACATTTAACTTTGGCTCAACTAGATCTTTCAAGTTTAAGGAAGAAACACTCAAATGAATTATAAATACTCAAAATATGGATAAATATCTTTTGATACGGGAAGTAACATTTAAGATGTGCCAAACTAGCAGAGTTGAATGTGTGTTATTAATCATGTCACTACTGTCCTATTGCTGTCAAATCAAGAGTAAATTTTGATTAAATTTCCTTTATCAGTAAACAATTTGGTAAAATACAGTACTGTAACATCTATTCTGATTAAAGTTACTATTTAATATGCAGGATATTAAAGTTAATAGATCAACTGTTGTCTGTGTGTGTGTGTGTGAGAGAGAGAGGGAGAGCATGCAATTATTTGCTTTTTGTTTTTCCTCTTTTCACTGAATCCCAGATTTGTTTCAAGTATCTGGTAGAACCCAGATCAAGTACTATTTGGTGCATTCCTGGCAATAAAATTATATTAAAGTGAATTCTCTTTGGTATGTCTTATAGTAGCAGTTATTGACATTTTTAACTTAGTAATAGCTGCTTATGGGTTGAGGACTCACTGAAAACATTGAAAAAGTAATGTTTTTTTTTCTATTCTAATACTTAAAAGTTCGTGATATGATACATGGAACCACAGTTCACATACGAGGTAAGTTGAGGTCTTCTGTTCTCATGGTAAGATTAGATAATTCAGTTAATGATTTTATATCTTTAAAAAAAACTTTAAAAATTACTAATCTTGCTTTCAATTTAACAGGCAATAGTATATTCAATGGACAGTTTTGCAATTTAAACTGTGAACATAACATAATTACTGCATGTGAGCCCCAATAATTTGTGAAGTAATTTACATGTAATAAAACAGCAGTTAAAACAAAATAGTTTTAACAATAAACAATTTTAAAAACAAAGGAAAAAATTAAAGCTATATGAGTTGTTTGATATCAGACAGCAAACTTAAGTAATTTCTATTTTGGTTGGTAGTTTCTGTTTAGCATCTTAGCATGCATTTTCACTGGAAATTCAATAAATTAAAACAGGTCTTTTGCATGGAAAAATATATGCTTTGCTTTATAAATTAAATATTTGCCATCATTTTGAAGGACTAGTGTCAATCTGAGCTGAGTAGATGCGAGATATGACAACTAAAAAGTCTCTGCTCTTCACCAATAATAATTTATAATCCTATATTTGCCTCAAATCTGGGAAAACAGAATGAATGCAGGGCTTGTTAACAGAGAACATGATTTAAGAAGCTAGTAAGCTAGATATACTGAAAGAAAAATGGTCAAAATATAAAAAAAGAATGTTAAAGTTCATTTCTTTCTGCAATTCTATACAAAGAAACCAGTCCTCTTCTGCAGGTGGCATCTACTTTTACTGATTTTCCTAAGTGGTGCTCTAGAGAAAGAAAGATGAAACTAAACCACTTTTCAATCATATGTCTCTGACATCATCTCTTAGATTGTAGTTTTATTCTGGTAGAGCAAGTAATGTAACTTATTTTCTTTATTTTTTTTAAAAAATAATAATTTAAAGTACAGGCTACCTGACTAAATGACTCAGGGTGATTTGCAATCTTTTACAAAACATATAATACAAAGAAGAGCAAAAATACCATAACGAAAGCAAAGCAGACCACACCACACTGAAACAAAGCAAATCATTGCAATCACCCTGTTCTCAAGGCTTGGGAGAACACTGGTTGTTTTCTAAAGTTTCTAAAGAAAAACTTTAGAAACAATAAAAAATAGATTCATGCATTTTTTTTCACTTCGATTAAGTCATTACTGCTTGTTATGGCAGAAGCCCTGCTACTTTTGCTTCTCTCTCATGCTGAATTGAATGATTTTTTGAAAACTGACCAAATTCAATAATGTTTTTACCATAAGGGTAACTCTGGTTGGCTTACAGTTACATAAAAAACATAAAAAGTTAAAAACAAACATTAAAACAAACAACACATGGGGATGGTGGGGGCGGAGTGGGGGGGAGGTGGGATCTATTATTACTCAATCAACCACCTCCATTGCATTGATCCCCCATTGGAGCCCCAAGCCAACTGGCACAGCCATGTCTTCAAACCTTTACAAAAAGATAGAAGGGTTGGGAACAACCTCATATCAGGGACAAAATGTTCTAGAGGACAGGAACAGCAGCAGTATTTTTGCCCCAAACATTAAAAATTTATATAAATAACATATATGCCAATTTATCCTAATATAATTACATCTGCCCTCTATGGTGCCACTATGGTGACACTTGGAACGGTTAATGTACACTGATTCTTTGTTAAGGTCTTGAGATTTAAGAGCCGACCAGCAGTGAAGCTGATGCAATATAGGATGATGCAATAAGAATGAATCAGCATAGCATGGGTATTTCCCTTTAAGACTGGGGATGGGTTCTACCCCTTTAAGAAGTGTTTATATAAAGGCAGCCATTAGAGGGCATGTCTCCTCTCCTTGTATCCAATATTCATTATTGAGTTCTCCATGTAGAGTTAAGAAGAAGAAAGATTGCTTGTAAGGTATTTTACCTACCATGTATATGTCTGTATATAACTGTTCTATATAAACCACTGTTAAATGTCTAAGTCTCTGGGTGCTGTGTTTTGCTCCTGGGTTGTCTCATAATGGTAGTCATGCTGCAAATGCTCTGACAGGTTATAGCCAGTATAGAGAGGGGATCAGAATGACTGGAGAGCCTAGAGCCTAGAGAGAGAAAAACCCAGTAGGAGCTTGCACCAGAGTAAGTGGTTTAATTGTGGTTAGTGGCTTGTGAAAGAAACCATGCAGCATGACCTCCGTCGGCGTAATGGAAGGAGGTTTATTGGTGTCTTGGCTGAATGAGACAAACTACCTCCCCTGAAATGTGAAGATGGAGATGTATCTGCGGAAGGAGGAGTTGTGGACGATTGTTACCAATCCACCGGCAGTCCTGGATGATGGGGACCAGAGGAAAAAGTGGGTAGAATACTGACAAGATAAAATCATTAATTGGAAATTATAGCTTGTTCCTGTGTTCTATCTCTAAAAGAATTTAGAAATGTTTAAACTGTCTATGTTCTATATGTACTAATTGGGTGACATTATTCAATTGCCTTGCCATCTATTTGCAGATGAACTAAAAGGTTATGGACCAATTTTTGAAGAGCAGCCCATTGATACGATATATCCAGAAGAGTCTCCAGATGCAAAAGTGTCAATGAACTGCAGAGCCAGAGGAATCCCTACACCTACTTACAAGTAACTAGGGTTGCTTTCCTAATGCTATATTAATAATACTGATTGTACTAATTCAGATGTTTGGTCCAAAAATGCAACTATGGTGGATAACCCTAGCAAGTTTGGAAAAGTCAGTTTACTAACAATTGCAGAAAGCTTAATGATTTAGTTCCAAAGTGTTGTTACTTTTTCAGAAAGGACATTTTAATTTACAGCCACCTATATCATTGCTACATGAGTAGCAATGCAAAGTAGCACGCAAAGTCAATTGGGAAGTTGGCAGGAAGTCAGAAATCATGATGGTGATCATGTGAGATCCTCATTTAATAATACACACACGGTCTTCACTTAACTAAAAGTAATTGGGGACTGCCATAACTCCTGTTGCTAACTCATATGGTCAGATATCACACTTTACGATTGCTTCATTTAGCAATGGAAAGCTCCAATTATTATTACTAAGTGAGTCCTACCTGAATATTATTTTTTACCAAATAAAAGTGTACTACAAAAATGAATAGAAAGCAAATGGTAAGAGATGAGCAGTGCTGAAATCAATCTGCCCTGTTATTTTTCTCTTTTTTAACATTTATAAATAACAGCACAGTAGGAATCATAATAAGTATTAAGCTCAAAAATTGAAACCTTTTTCATATGAGGAAATAATTCAGTTGCATTTTGCTTCTGTTTATCAATGCGTATCAAGCTTCGGCTTGATGCCTTGCTAACATTCTGCCATCAATCGGGAAGGCAGGGGGAAACAAATGGGCCATAAAGCTGTATACCTTTATTATGAGATATTGGAAGGGGGAAATTGACAGTTGAGGAGAAACAGAGGGTTTTGGAATCTGGTTCCTGCTGGCACACTGACATCTTCAAGGCCATTTGCCCTGAGAGTGGAATTTCACCAACCCAAATGCTTCAGCATTTCCCAAAACTTCTCGGCAGTGCCAGATTGGCTACACATGGATGGACCATGGGAGAGGGGAGGGTTAGGGGAAACCAATGGTATTCTGTATTGGGATGTGGGAATTTTAGATTCTGCTTGATTTCACTGCACTCAGCATCTATTAGTAAAAGTGCCTTTTCACTTCAACCAAATGGAGTTCAGAATTTTACTTCCCTAAGGGATCAGACTGGGGCAGGTCTGACATTAAGCGGAAACTGCAGTTGAGAGCATCATGTCTACCAATGTGACTGTGCATGCGATGTTGGGTCAAGAGAGTGACCAGGAAGAGATTGAATGCTAGGGGGAGCCTTCATCCAGGCCTCTGTTTGGGCTGGATCTCTCTGAATGGACTAGAAAAAGGGAGATGTGCACTGATCTGCCAAGACCCAGGTGGTCCCTGAGTGTCAGAAGGAAGGAGGACTGGGAATAGAAGTCTGCAGAGGTGACTTTTACTTGTGGAAGCTGCAGAAAGCCACTGATGGGAACAGAGAATGGAGCTGGAAGAACTGGAGGAGGAGGAGGAAGAGACAGGTGGAAAGCATGGGCAGGGTGACTGGATGATGGAGCAAGCCATTAAGTTTATGCAGGTGGCATTCAAAAGCCTTGAGAGCAAAGCCCTCGCCCTCACCTCCCAGCCAGATGATCAGCCATGTCCAGCCTTAGTGATCAATGGGGTGACCATATCCAGCAGAGCAAGCATGGCTGGTATGTCCTGGCTAAGAAAGTAGAGATCAACCTTGCCCAATACAAGCATTGCCCAGGGAGGGGATGGCAAAAATCACAGGCTGGTGCCCAGTCCCCTCAGTGATGCTCCACAACTTGCTCCAAGTGCAGCAAGAAAGGACACCAGGCTGCTGAGTGCAGGTCCAACCTACTGGCCTAGCAAACAACCCCAGGGCCCACAGAAAGCCTGCCAAGCCATGCCGCAAGCCTGTGAGACAGCCCTGGAAGGAGGGGAGGTCATAGAGTTCACCCCATCCCCCAAGAATGCTGAGAACACTCTAACAAGCCTAGCAGGAGGCCCAGGGAAGAGCTATACTGACTCTGATGATAACCCCCTGGTAAGTGGCCCAATTACCCCAGTGACAGTCCCCAATGAAGTGATAGGCCAATCCTTGGGACATAAAACCAGTCAGATGGCCCTTCTGGATTTGGGATGCATCAGATGTTTAGTTAACCATGTCCTAGTGGAGAAACTAGGGGTGTGACTTAGACTGCTCAAAGTTCCGATGGCATTCTGCAGTTAAATGGCTCCATAGCAGGAGGGATCCCAGCAACATTCATCACCAAGCCAATAGAAATGTGGAAGGGGGTTCAAAGAAAAAGTATATTTGATTATTCATGTATTAACAGCAGCTAGGATTGTATTTGCCCAGAACTGGAAAAGTGATAAAATACTAACAGAGAGAAAAGTGATAGAGAAAATATTTGAATGTGCAGAGATGAATAGATTAACACTGGGGATTAAAGAAAAAGAAGAAACCGAATATTACACGGTATGGGACTTATTTTATCAATGGTTGGAAAATAAAACAAGTTAAAACTGAGTCAATAAATATATAGAGGAATAAGTTAAGATTGTTATAATGTAATAGATATAAGAAATAATGGCTTATAAAGAAAATGTGATTATTGTTATAATGGTAAGAAAAGTATTCATTATAATTGTTAGCACAAAACATATGTACCCAGTCAACACATTGTATGAATGAAAGATGAAATTATTGTAAATATAAAAAAAATATTAAAAAAAAAGAAATGTGGATGGGGGCACACACAGAGACTCTTATTGTGGTCCTGGACATGGAGAAACATTTGATGCTCGGACTAGTATAGCTATGGAAATAGAACCTCTATGTGAACTGCAGGAGGGGACTGCTAAAAATCCAGCCAGCTGAGGCTAAAACAAAACTGGGAAAGAACTGAAGCTGAGGCAAGAGGTGGGGGCTGTAATGCAAGAGCAGAAGAAGGCCAATCCTTGAATTCTACCAGATTACTAGGATTTGCGGGATGTGTTTAAAGACAAGGGTTCAGATGAACTCCCACCCACCAGTGGACAATGGAATGCCAGGTAGCTTTTGAAAAAACTTAAACGGTTGTTTAATATTGAACCAGTACTAAAACACTCAGACCCTAATGCCCCATTTATTATTCACATGGGTGCTAGCAATGTGGCCATGGGGGTAGTTCTTTTACAAAGGAACAGCCAGGGTGCCCTACAACCTCCAGGAAATGAACTGACACTGAATGGCAGCGGGTGGTTTGGGAGAATGAGGATTATGCAGTGCACTGGACACTCTTAATATGGAGGCATTGCTTGGAAGGGAGCAAGACCCCTTTAGAGTTCTGGACTGACCACAAAAACCTAGAAGCCCTAAAAACATCCCAGAGACTATTGCCAAGCAAGTTCAGTGGGCTCAGTTCTTTAATGAATTTAACTTCACTCTTCACTACTTCCCAAAGAGAAAGAATTTTTTAGCTGATGCTATCCAGGATGCCCCAATAAAACAGCTCCAAGCAGGAAATAGTAGACTGGTTATTCCATCTCACCAGCTTATGGCACTAGTCATCACTCGATCACAGGTGAAAGCAAAACCCCAAATTTGGGAAGGCATAGTGGACACTCTAAAAGTAGCACTAGAAGGGGACAAATGGTTCCAATCTCACAAAAAGTGAATGTACAATGCAAGGTGGCCTAGCCTGGGGGGAGCTAAGCTGTATGTTCTGAAAAACCAAATATTACAAATCCTGGAGAAAAGCCGTGATTCAAAGACTGCGGGACATTTTGGTTTTGTAAAAATGTTACACCTGATTAAGTGCCAGTTCTGGTGGTTGTCACTTAAGAAAGTCATTCAAGTTATGTGGCCATAAACACCAGGACTCCTCCAGTCCAGTGACAGAACGTAACACCCCCTGAAAAGAAATTTATAGGGACTTCATAGTAGAGCTACTGGAAAGCTCAGAAAACTCAGTAATTTGAGTGATCACTGATTTGTTGTCTAAACAAGTCCATTTTGTGCCCTACCAAAAGATCCTTTCTGCCTGTACCTTGGCTAAGTTGTTCATCCACCACGTCTATAGGTTGCATGCCACTCCACAGTGGATAATTTCCAACTGAGGCCAGGACATTGTGCCCATGCTTGAGCTGCCCATGCCCACTCCTACCCCATTCCATCTTTAACAGACTGGGTTGCCCAGCTACAGAATTCCTGGCCCATCATCAGAAAATCATTGGAGGAGGGAAGAGAAATTTATAAAAAGCACACAGACAAAAATTGAACAAAGCCCCAAAACTTAAAAAGAGCCTTGGTAGCTCAGGCTGTTAAATGCCTGCTCTTTAAGATCCAGCTGCCTACAATTATTGTAGGCTCGAAACCCACCAGGCTCAAGGTTGACTCAGCCTTCCATCCTCTCAGGGTAGGTAAATTGAGGACCCAAGATTGTTGGGGGCAATTAGCTGACCTTGTAAAAATGCCGCTTAGTAATAAGCAGGCATATACAATGGAATGAAGGCTATTGCTGAGCACACTGGGTTGTATCCCAGAAATTGTAAGCCACCCTGAGTCTTCGGAAAAGGGCGGCATATAAATGTAATTAAAAAAAAAAAAAGACCAGGTCTACCTCTCCATTAAATACCTGAAATCCAGACAATCTTCCAAAAAACTGGGACCAAAGTACATTGACCCTTTCTCTATCAAAAGAATCATCAATCTGATCACAGTGGAGCTTGAACTGCTGAAATCCCTTAGATGCATTCACCCGGTTTTCCATTGTGGTTTGCTAAAATCAGAAACTCAGTCCTCTCTGTGCCCAATGCTGCTTCCACCACCCGAGTCACTCATGAATCAGGGGGAACAACATTTTGAAACTAAGGACATTTTAGACTCTTGTAAACACTGAGGAAAGCTCCAGTATCTAGTGGCATGGGAAGACTTTCCTCCTTCTGAGACTGAATGGATAGACCTTAAGTACATTAAAGCACCCAAACTCTTCAAATGTTTCCATAAGCAATATCCTTATAAACCAAAATAGTTCCCTATTCTAACTTGTATATCTACTTGTTTCTCTCACTGTTGTATGTTTCCGTTGATGTCCTTGTCAAGAGGGGCAGCATGTCATATCCACCAGCTTCAGCTTAGCACCTTTATTTATTTATTTTATTTATTTGAACTTGTATGCCGCCCCATCTCCGAAGACTTGGGGCGGCTCACAACTAAAAACACAGAACAATAAATATTTAAAAAAACAGTAAACCAAACAAGCCCAAATATAAAACACGACAATAAAAATACATTAAAAAAAAAAAACCCATCCCTCCCCCCAGGGAGGGGTCACAGCCTGGGTTGGTCAAACAACCAGGTCTTTAATTTGCGGTGGAAGGTGCGGAGATCAGGGGCCAGACGGAGCTCCAGAGGCAGTTGATTCCAGAGGTCGGGGGCCGCGACAGAGAAGGCTCCTCATCTTTAAAAGTTTAACTTACACAAAACATTATAGTGTTAACAATTTCTAATTTTTTATTATAAAATATAACCATAGTCTGCTATTATCTGTATTCTACAATGCATTATTTTGATTTTATAATGTAATAAAACAATTAATTGGGGGACAAACCTACTTCTCAGTGTTCACAAAGCATTCTAAAAATTGAATCCATATTGTATTCATCTGTTGTATGGAGGAGATTATATATAAGGAAGATTGGAGGCTCCCCCTGATGGCTAATATCTAAGAAGCTACATTCTTTATTCAGTTTCAGTAGGATCAAGCTGAAAACCTAATTAAATATAGTATCCATGACAGCTATCCATGACCAGGCTAGGCCACCTTGCATTGTGCATTCATTTTTGTGAGATTGGAACCATTTGTCTCCCTCTAGTTCTGCTTTTAGAGTGTCCACTATGCCTTCCCAAATTTGGGGTTTTGTTTTCACCTGTGCTCAAGTGATGACAGCATGGAAATATAGCATCCATGACAGCCATGACTGTTCATTGTAACTCAGGATAGGCTAATTAAGATGGTAGTATGATTGAATGAACTGTGAGAAACTTTAATTATTTTTTATTAAATTCTATATATCTATGGAAAACCTTCAAATAATTATTTTCAATTCTATAACCATATTTTTAGGAATTGCTGTTATTCTGTAACTAGCACAATGGGTAATATATTTTGAGAAATCTGTAATTTACACCTAGGAACAGTAGCATGCAATAAGATCAGATTTGTATTGTCAATTCAGATCAATTTAGGTCAGATATCTAATTCAATCTGGAAAATCAGTTTGATGCTATAACAATTTGATTCAGAGAAAAAAATATTTTTTCCTGCATGCACAGAAGATCTTCTAAATTATCAAATTGTAGTAATTTCAGTCTGATTTAGAAACACAGTCAAATTCAAACTGAATATCTAATTAAAACTTTACATTATTCAATGAAATACTCTTATTGCCATAATCTCATTCTGTAGGGATAAGATACCATGTTTTGGAGGCAACGTGTATTAGGGCAATTGAAGTGCTGAAATAAGATGTTACTAATATTTTTTAAAAATAAATATTTCCTTGAATAGGTGGCAACGCAACAACTGGGATGTTGATATTAAACTGACAAAAGAACATTACAGTATGGTAGGAGGTAACCTGGAAATCAATAATCCTGAGAAGTCAAGGGATGAAGGAACATATGTTTGCATAGCATATAATATACATGGAATTATAAGAAGCCGGGAAGCAACTTTAAACTTTGGATGTAAGTGGTCTTTACATGAACCTTTACACAAACTCTTTGAAATGGTGTTCAATAGGTTGGTATTCTAGACTGTGTTGTTTCTCTGTGTCATATAATATATGTGGGTATATGCATAATTTTGTATTTATTTATTTATTTTGTCATGTTTATATAATATATATTGGAGGTGGTGACCCTTTGACAGCTGTATGCAACAAAACTTCATTTTAATATATGCCGATTAGCGACAATAAAGTTAGTCTAAGTCTACTGACTTAATTCTAGTTTGACTTCTTGTCATGACCCATGATGATTGGAACAATATGAAAGAAACACCTTCTCCAAACATAATCACTATTTTTAGAAATTTTTTTTTACTATGATTAGAGTGAGAAAAATATGAAATTCATATGAATATGAATTGATCATTTTCTTCTAGATGAAAAATATTTGGGCACATTTATTGTATCTTCTGGATAAACCTATCTGCTTTATATGTAATGATGAATTTTATCAGTGCTGGTCTATTACATAGTAGTTTATTAAAACAAACCTCGTGCCTCTAAAATAGTTGATGCCAAACTAATGGTATTTTTGCAACATGACTTGAATAAAAAAAATAAATCTTATTTCAGTCTTTACTAAAACTGAAAAACTTCCCAAACAGTAGTGCTTTAGGATCATTCTCACAACTTTCTAGTGCAAAGTTACCCTGCCAATCATTTGTGGAAAACATTTCTTGATGATATATCCCTGCTTTCTTATTAGTCTATTGATAAGAGGTATGCTATTAACTTTACATATTTTAGCCTCAAGGTCTTTTTAGAATTGCCACATGGTTTTGTTTGAATCCATAAAAGTAGATCTTCCATGAAGTCATATTAGTGCTCCTGATATTGTAATTCAACTTTGCCTGTCTGCATTTGAAGCTGTGAATTTATTAAATGTAAGGAATAATAGGTTTGATTACAGATTAACAAAGTTTGAAGTGACCTTATAGGTCAGGGGTCCTCAAACTTTTTAAAAGGGACCAATTCATGGTCCCTCAGACTGTTGATTTGCCTAATGACCGCCTGAGTAGGCATGGCTAGGTGGTCATGTGATTGCATGGGTGTGGCTAGGTGGTCATGTGACTGGGTGGGTGTGGCTAGGTGGGCATGTGACTGGGTGGGCATGGCCAATTTAGCAGTCCATTTTGCCAATTTAACAGTCCATTAAACAATACACAGCAACCCCCTTTTCTTTTTTTTAAAATAATTTTTATTAAATAATTTTTCCTCATATACAACATCATTTCCATTCATTGCAACACTTCCGTGATGGTATACATACTTTTACATAAATCTTGATTATCTGTACATCTATCTCTGTCCACTATAACATTTACCTTATTGTCCTATTGTCCTATTCTCTATTCATCTCTATATCTATTATTTAGCCAATCATACAATGCATTCCATGTCAAGTAATAATCTGTTTCTTCTCTGTCTTTTATCTACATGGTCAGCTTGTCCATCTCGGCACATTCTAATATCTTTTTATCACATTTTCCTCTAGTGACATACTTGTGCATACGTTATTCTTGCCGCTGTTAATGTAGCATTAAATATTCTGTTTTCTTATCATATTTTCCTGTTATTATACCTAATAGAAAAGACTCCAGTCTTAGTTCAATTTGTTGTTTAATTATTTCTTCTAGCCATTTTTTTTGTCCTTATCCAGTGTTTCCTTACTACAGTGCATGTCCACCACACGTGGTAATATGTTCCTTGCTTTTGTTTGCATTTCTAGCATTTGCATTTCTAGCACCAGTACGCTGATGATACCCAGTTATACATCTCCACCCCAAACCAGATCAGTGATGCCCTCTCCGTGATGACTCGCTGTCTGGATGCGGTACGGATCTGGATGGACGGAAACATGCTTCGGCTCAACCTGGCCAAGACTGAGTGGCTGTACATACCGGCATCTCGGTCCAGTCAGGAATGTCCATCGCTGACCATAGGGGGAGTGGTGTTGCCCCCTGTGGATAGGGCGCGGAACCTGGGGGTCCTCCTGGATGCGTGGCTCCAGTTGGAGGAGCAGGTGGGGGCCATCGCCAGGGGGGCCTTTGCCCAGGTCCAGCTGGTTCGCCAGCTTCACCTGTTTCTGGACCGAGATGCCCTGCATACAGTCACTCATGCCCTTGTCACTTCCCGACTCGACTACTTCAACGCCCTCTATTTATTTATTATTTATTTATTATTTGAACTTATATGCCGCCCCATCTCCGAAGACTCGGGGCGGCTTACAACTAAAACAGGGAACAATAAATACATTAAAAAACGATTAGATTAAATTATAAGCCCAAATATTTATAAAATAAATTAAAAATTTAAAAAATAACCCTCCCCAAAGGGTCACAGCCCGGGTTGGTCAAATAACCAGGTCTTCAACTCGCGGCGGAAGGTGTGGAGGTCAGGGGGTCTGCCCTTGCATACCATCTGGAGATTGCAGCTGGTGCAGAATGTGGCGCGGTGGTGATGGGAGTTACCCGATTCTCCCATATTACCCCCCTCCTGCGCGGCCTGCATTGGCTGCTGGTTGCACTCTGGGTGAGATTCAAGGTTTTGGTTTTAACATTCAAAGTCCTACACGACATGGGTCCACAATATCTAAGGGAGCGACTCCTGCCGATATCGAGTGCCAACCCCCCTGTACGGGCACACAGGCAGGGGCTCCTGGGGTCCCATCGGCAAGCCAATGTCAGCTGGTGGTCCCCCGGTGGTGAGCCTATTCTGTGGCGGTCCCCGACTTGTGGAACCAGCTGCCTCTAGACCTCCGTCTGGCCCCTGACCTCCGCACCTTCTGCCACGATTTGAAGACCTGGCTATTTGACCAAACCGGGCTGTGACTGCCTCTCAGGGGGTATGGGATAGTTTTAAATTATTTTAATTTGGTATTATTGGACTTTATACTTGTTTAATTCTTTTTAATTATTTATTGTATATGTATGTTTTAGCTGTGAGCCGCCCTGAGTCTTCAGAGATGGGGCGGCATATAAGTCCAATAAAATAAATAAATAAATAAATAAATTTGGATGATCTGTTTGGGAACATTTTTGCAGGGCGTAGATGCCATCTGTAGAACATTTTGTAATTATTCCAATTATCCAAATCCATCTTAATTTGTGTTATCAATCTTGTATAATTATCTTCTTTAATAGAGATATCCTAAATATTTAACATTTTTGGCAATCTGCATTTCCAATTTTTGCTCCAGTTCTTTGTTCATGATGGGGAGGGCGATATTTGCAAAAGCTGGAATGAACTGGCGGTAAAAGTTTGCAAAACCCAGGAAGCTTTGCAGTTGTTTGCATGTATGGGGCGTCTCCCAATCGATGACAGCTTTTACTTTTTGTGGGTCCATCTCTATTCCCTCATGGGATATTCTATATCCCAGGTAGTCAATTTTTTCTTGGTGGAATTCACATTTAGAGAGTTTTGCGTATAGTTTGGCATTTAGGAATTTTGTGAGAACTGCTCGGAGAAATTTTATGTGTTCTTCTTTTGTTTTGGTGTAGATTAAAATATCATAGAGATAAATGAGGACCCCTTTGTACAAAAATTCATGGAGGGTTCATTGCATGAACACGGCAGGGGCTCCTTGTAATCCACAAGGGAGCACTTTGGTGGCATCTCAGTAGGGTGTTAAAAACTGTCTTCCCCTCATCCCCTTCCCTTATTCTAATGCGGTACTATGCCTCTCGTAGGTCTAACTTTGAAAAAAAAATTCCTTTAGAGAGATGGGCTAACATTTCCTTCATGAGGGGGAGTGGGCACATATTCTCCACACTGATGGCATTAAGATTTTGGTAATTAACACATAGACTCACTGAGCCATCTTTCTTTTTGCGGAATAATACTGGGGCTGCTATTTTTGGTTGGGTAGGTTCGATGAAACCCCTTTTTAGATTTTTATCGATAAATACCCTGAGTTCTTTTAATTCTCTGGGGGACATGCAGTACATTTTTGGTTTTGGAAGTTTAGCCCCTGGTAGGATTTCAATGGTGCAGTTTGTGGTGCGATGGGGTGGGAGTTCATCAGAAGCCTCCTCGCTAAATACTTGGGCTAAATCCTGGCACTCATTGGGGATGTTAATGGGTTCAGCCGGCTGACCAGCCATGGCTGGTTCTCTGTTCTCTATTCCCTTTCTTTTCCTTTCCTCTGGGCTGTTTGCAAATGCTACATGTTTCTGGAAATGTACAGTTCCTCTCTTCCAGTTTATTTTTGGATTCCATTTCCATAGTCACGTGAATCCTAGAGGCCCTTCCATTCCTGGTGCTACAATGAATGTGAGCATCTCGCTATGGTTCCCTAGTCTTATTTTCAATGGTTCTGTGGCAAAACTGGCTGGCTCCCCCGCCCCCACTATAGTTCCATCTAATTGGCAAAAAGTGATGGGATTTTCCATTTTCCTTAGTTGGATTCCCAATTTCTCTGCTAGGGAGGGGTTGATTAGGCACTGGGTGCATCCCAAATCCAGTAACGCTGCAACTTCCTCCCCTTCCTTCAGCTGGGGATAAACAGTCTTAGGGGTAGAGTGATTGGTTCAATTGGGTCGCTTACCAGCGGATTGTCTTCCGGATCACTTTCAAACTGGCTCAGGTCTCCTCGGGGCATTGGGGTTCTTCCTCTGGGTCATTGGGGGACCGGAACCTCACAGCTTCTCGACTTTTCAGGCCAGTTTCTTTTCCTTGAGGGTTGGATTTTCCAGGTTTCCCCCCGATGGGTAATGGCTTTCTGGCAGGGGTTTTCAAATGGCATTCTGCTGCGCAGTGCCCTTCTCTTCCAACTTAAAGCAGCCAGCTGGTCTTGGGTCATGGTGGTTTGGGGTTTGAAAAATTCCCACTTTCCCTGGGGTAGGGATCTTCTCCAGACTTTGCCACTGCGGTACTGGTTTTGGGTCATGTCTATCTCTGCCTCCTCTGCCATCAGGTACCATTCATGCCAGAGGTTTGGGGCCCCACAGGCCAGGCATGCAACGTACAGGTCATCATTGAGTCCATCTTTGAACCAACAGACTAGGATATCTTCTGGCCAGTTGACTTGGCTGGCCAGGTCACGAAATTCATTGGTGTACTCAGCTACCAGGCGACAGCCTTGCTTTACGACTCTAATGCGGTCGTGGGCTTTTCTATCAGCGAGGGGGTCTTCGAAGCGGTGGTGTAGGGCTGTCAGGAATCGGTTGAGGTTTCTCAGTTCTGGGGCATTGATGTTGTAGAGAGTCACCATCCATCTGACTGCTGCCCCTTCTAGGGCCAGGGTGACAACTCGCACTTGGGCCCCCTAGGTTGGGAAATTCTTCCCGTATTTTTGCATGTAGGTGAGGACTTGTGCCAGGAAAAATCCCAGTTTCTGGGGCTCCCGATCAAATTTTACCCCCAAGGGTGGGACCTTTCTGTGCAATTGTATGTCTCTGGGTTGGCCGGGTTAATCTCCTGCTCTGGGGTGACAAGGGGTCGGGTACCTGGTATGGCTGCTGGTCCTTTGGCTTGTACCACTGCCCGATCATTCTCAGCTGCATCAGGGGTGACAGCTCGGGTTCTTCCAGTTTCTGGTTCCCTTGCTCTCCTACGTTGGCTACCTGGTCCATCCCTCACAATGAGGTCCTCCAAGGCTTCCCTCATGAGGCAGTTTATGTACTGTTTCAGTTGGTCATCTGTCGGTGACACCAATCTTTTAGCCAGTGGTTCACTTTTAGAATCCTTTGTTCTCTTACCTGATGTTTACCTTTTGGATGCAGTACAAATGAAAAAAAAATACTTGTGCACCTAACTCTTTAACTTTCCTGCCTGGCTGCTCATAATCATTCAATATTGTTTTCAAGTCCTTTTTTGTGTCATCTGTCCCTACATGTAGTAGTAGAAAAGGGTAATAATCTGTGGGTTTAATTATTTGGTTAGGTTCTCAGCGACATCTTTGGTTTTTGCTTCAGGGAGACAGCATACCTCCCTGGATTGTATGTCTGGTCTGCAGATGACTGGTTCTGTAATTGGTAGGCTTTATTACACTCATAACTCAAGGATTACCTTGAGAGTGAGGGAGGGTTTCAGGGAAATCCTGCCTTAGCACTTGGCCACCACAAGTGTCCCATGTCACACCTACCATGACCACGCCCCATGAGCAGGCCCCACCCCTGTCCCTCCGAGGTCAAACACAATCCTGATGCGGCCCTCAGTGAAATCAAGTTTGACACCCTTGCTATATAACATTCCTCCTATTGGAGAAACAGATGTGGAAGTTCTTTATTTATTGCAGCACTATTGAATTATGTAATTCCCAACATTTGTGGAAAGTGGCTTTTTTAACAGCATAGTCTCCTAGCTACCAACTATTTCTCTGCATTTTTAACTGAAGACAGCAATACTGCTGGCCTTATTACTGAGACAAGGCAAAAAACCCCACAATTGTGTGTGTACGCACATGATATTTTTAGTGACATAGCTTTTTATAGCTCAAGGAGATGAAGAAAGCATATTATTAGTGCTGTGTAAATGAGGCCTTTAATTTCCATTTCAGTGCTACCAAGCAGTTAAGTAGAATTAGATTAGAATTAGAATGTCAGATCCATGTATCTGCCATTCTTCAGTGGAAGAAAGGAGGGGGGTTGGATTTGATGCATTTAATTCTTTACCTCTCTATGTATACTAAATATCCTATTTCTTACATTGCCTTTTGTATAAACTTTTACATGATTTACAACCATTGCCTAGTGCCCCAGATGCCTGGAAAATTCTCACCTCTTGGGGATTGCAACACCGGAAGATAGCCCTGGGAACCTTTCCTTATCTGTTTTCCCAGAGGAGCTGGTAAAATAACATCTTCACACCTGCGGATTGGTGGAATCCACATCAGACTGTTAGGAGGGGTTTCTAACTCCCTTTATCATAGTTGCATAGCCTGAGGGGCCTCAGGTCCTGTTTTGAATTTTGACTTGCTTTTACCCCTCTTCAATAAAAAAATCCTTTTGAAATACAAAGTTTTCAAGAGTTCATACTTATTTTTGAAGTGGGGAGAGGCTGGTCCTTACATAAAATTAGAATTAGAACTCCTTATTTGTCAAATGTGATTAGACACACAAAGAAGTTGTCCCCGATACATAAGCACTCAGTATAAATACAACAATAGTGATAGGTCATTATCATAGTCATTGTAAAAATACATTGATCATAAAACATTAGATACAACACTTAGTGGTAGTCATTAATAGCCCTGCTTGCATTTAAAAGAGCTAAATTCAACATCTAAATGAGATTTAGAAAAACAAGAACAAAATAAAGGGAGCTATTGTTACCCTAATAAATTTTTTTTACTAAGATAATTATTCTTTTCTACATGCCTATGGACTCCAGTTAAATCAATAATAGAAAAATACCATTGTAAACTTACAACAGAAATTTTTACTTGGGAAGATACTTACAGTATTGCAATGGCATGCCAAGCCCTATCAAAAATAAATCAATGAGCTAATGTATAGATGTGTTTATTCACACAAACCCTTGTTACATGGGTTAATTTAAATAAACTGTTCTTTTCTCCACAGACCCATTGCAGTTTACCACCCTGCAATAATTCTGTAGTTTTGTAATATTAAATAGCATAATAGAAATTCATTTATGAAAAATGATTATTTGCTTGTTCAACAATCACAGAATTGATGGGCTATTTCCTTTTCTTTCTTGTTTTGATTACATATTATTACTCATTTTGAAGACATTAATGTTCTTGCACTGTAGTAAAAGCTTAGAAGAGAAGAATTGAATAGAAAATATTTACAGCATATTGAAAGGTTATCATAGAATTAAATGCAACATTTTGTTTATGGTGAATGAATCCAGAGATAGGTGTAATCCTTAGGGCTACTATTAATATTAAAGTCATAGTTACTTAAGTTGAATCAGAAACTTAGCTATAATTAAAATGAATTGAAATATTTCAAATTTAATTACCTATACATTAATGCACAAGTGACCCATCTCAGGTTTTTGCAACCTATGTTTCTTGTGAAAGCAATCCCACTTTAATCTCATTCCTAGAAACTGAAGAAAAAGCCAAGAAATACAGTTCCAACCTTTTCTTTTAGAGTAGGAGTGTCAAACTCAAGGCTCAGGGTGGGATCCGGTCTGGGGGAGTTCAGATCTGTCCCGCAGGGCCACCTTGAAAACAGTGAATGTCCAGCCTGCAGTGCCTCCAGCAAAAATAGGAACTCCGTTTTTGGCCATGATGGCCTCCTGCAGCCTCTGCCAACAAAAGCAGAGCTTGGGGTGGGGGGGCTTCATTTTCACTGGCAGAAGGCTGCAAGAGGCCATCCTGCACAAAAATGGAGCTCGCGTTGGCCATGTGCAGCTCCCCTGAGCTCTGTTTTCATTGGCAGAGGGCTGCAGGAGGCCATCTCAACTGGAAACAAAGCTCAGGAGCCCATTTTCGCTAACAGAGCACTCAGGCTACAGGTGCCCCTGACACGAGTGATGGCAAGTTGGCCATGCCCCCCCTGCCCCCCCAATGTCAAACACAACCTTGATGTGGCCTTCAATGAAATCAAGTTTGACACTCCAGTTTCAGAGCATTTTTTTCTCTTCGTTTGTTTAGTTCAATGAATAGAGATAGAAAGACAAGAACTTTCAAAGACTGATGTCATTATTATCAATTAATAAAATGGAAAACATTTTCAAAGTAGGCTTGATTCCTCATGACTGCATGGGTACAGCCACATAATTCTCTGAGAAGCATGTGAGCGGCTTGCTGTTGCCTTTTTCCAGAATTTTATTTTATTTTTAATTTTTAGCCTATAGCCCTGATTATCTTGCACGTGTTAAGTAAACCCAAATTTACCTTAACAAACTGTAAAGTCTAGCTTTGGTGGCTGAATAAAGTATGAATAATTGATGGATATATGTTAAAATAGTTTAGTATAGTCTCACAGACTATCGTCATCTTTTAATTTCTGGACTTTAATGAACTATTCCTTTCCAGATAAGCCAATAAAGTTATTTTGGAATCCTAAATTCACCTTAATCTTATTTTCTGCCCACCTTTTATTGAATCTTAAATTTAAGATTATAATGTTATGGATGATTTGCTTTTCAGCACATACACCAATCTGTACTAGACTACTGAATTGTCAGCCTTGCAATTTTATCCATGTTCCAATACTGTATCTTGAAATTGGCTGTGTATCTGCTCAGTAAAAATTGGCTGTGTATCTGCTGATTCCTGTAAAACAATTCCCTAAATAGATATCTTGAATGTTTTTACAGCCCTATATATCACTGAGACAGTAATTTCTGTTTGGAAATGTTTGTTTCCATTATTAGCAAGAATTCTCCAGCTTGACCTAAAAAAATAAACATGAGGTAACAAACAACCCCTAGAATATAAAGGCATCAATTTCTGTTATGACACATAGAGATATTCAGAGAAGATGTTATTTTTTTGTAGATAAATTGGACAAAAGTGAATATGAGAAACATTCTTAAATTTTTAAATTGTATAATGTATATTAGGGTTTTATAGTAATTGGGCTTGTTAGTATTTAATATTTTTTTACGTAATTAATTTATTGTTGGTTTTTAGTTGTGAGTCGCCCCGAGTCCTTTCAGAGAGGGGGTGGCATACAAGTCCAAGAAATAAATAAATAAATAAATTCTTCTTGATATTGTTATTTAATTAAAATCTTTTTATTTGTACTACATGAGTTTTGTGTTTTTGTGTTAGAAATGACTATATATATACATATATGTATATGTATTATCTTCCATAGATTTATATCCTTTTCCTCCGGAAGAGAGACATGCAGTAAAAGTACGAGAAGGTATAGGTGCTGTTCTTCTCTGTGATCCTCCACCTCATTATCCAGGTAATTAAATGTATATATTTCAGTTTCAATTGGAGCAATGGCATAGGAATTAATACAATTAGAATAGTATTAATGTGGACTGTGACTAAGTTACCTAAGACTCGAGCCTTATAAAAAAAAGGAATTGTTTCTGCTTGGCATGTGAAAATTAAATTCCTTACAATATGGTTGTCTTCCTTCAAATTATAAAGATTATAATTGAATCTGTTTACTATTATAAGATTTGATTGTTCAAAGTTGAAAACAACTAAAACTTTCATAGCAATACTGTAGGTAATTTACAAATGGAAATCAGTTTTGTTCAGATATATATTTAATGTATTCTGTATAGGTAATCTCCAGGTTACAAGCATTCCCTTAGCGAACATTTGAAGTGATGTGATTAGTGCCCCCTAGCATTTATGAACAAGTCCAGAAATTATGAATATTGCAGCACCCCAGCAGTTGTTTGCCCTTACGAACGACCATAGAGACTGTTATGTATATGTACACAATGTAGTTGGGTTGACAAGATATAAACCACAAATGTATATGCCTGTAGCTTTAAGGAAAAATACTGCAATGTATTATACTATGGTCTGGTTGGTTGATTATGCTGCAAGTTGCCATAAGAGGGAGCTTTAGATCATGGTTTAACTCTCTTTCTCACTGATGATCTCTCTTGATACTGATACTGACTGACTACGGACCGATCCTGACTAACTCTGTTTACTTTGATATTCTGTTGATATAGAAGGTTATCTGTTGTATTATGGTTTGATATTTGTCTGCTGTAAAAGATGAGAAACCGGTAAAAAGACTTTATAACTGGATATTTCTGGACTGTTAAAAATGTGTATGATATGGACCGTTTATTGGACTGTGCTATTTCTTCAAGTAAACATTAACACAACTTGATTTAACTCTGTGTGGCTGAATATTTATTCATAACTGTTCTCATAAACATTTCCATGTGCATATCCTTGTTATACAAGGGTTACTCTGCACTTATCCTATTGGTTATGGGCCCAGAGAGATATTGAGAACCAGTGTGAATATACAGTTTCATATTCAGACAGTCAATTGTGGTTTATTGTTACAATGGCACAAGAACAGTCAAACAGTCTATCCCTGATAACACAGTTGGATGGAACAAACTATGTTTCCTGGTCTATGAATTGCAGCCTACTTCTGCGTAAAGAAGGATTATGGACTGTAGTTAATAATCCACTGGATGTAACAACTTGGGATCCATTGAATGATGAAGATAAAAAGAAAATAGCTGAATTTAACCGGGATAATGAAAAGGCTCTTAGTATAATTGGACTGACACTGAGTGATTCACAGCTAGTCCATATTCGTGGTGAAGAATCTGCTGCTAAATGTTGGGACATTCTGAAGAAGATAGATGTTTGAGATAGTGTGGGTGCACACATATACCTTACATGTAAACTGTTTCGAGCTCGTCTTATAAAAGGTGGCGATATGTTAGCTCATTTGGAGTTTATGAAAAGGACTTTTTAGGAGCTACAAGAAAAAGAACTGATTTCTTCTGAGTTACATCAGATTTACATTATTCTTTCTTCTTTGGATGAAACTTATGATGATTATGTGTCTTCACTAGAAGTTTTAAACAGAGATGAACTGACATTGACTGGCATAACTGGAAGACTGTTAGAAGAATCACAAAGAAGGCAAGATAGAAACCAACTGAGAGAAAAACAACCACAGGAACAAAAACTGTCTTCAACTGCCTATATTGTTAGGAAATGTTTTTCTTGTGGGGCTAAAGGACATATAGCCAGATACTAAAAGGGTAAGAAACAGAATAATATACAGAAAGCTCATAAGAATGTTAATTTAGCAATATCAAGTACAACTACAACTGTAAACCATGATATATGGGTAGTTGATAGTGGAGCATCGCAGTGTCTAACTAAAAGTAGAGAGGTTTGTTAACATGACAAAGAGTAAACAGCATATATCATTAGCTAATGGATGGAAAATGAAAGCATGTGGAGGAGGTACTGCATATTGTTCATGTATTAATGAAAGTTTACTGATGTTATATGTACCTGGAATGAAGTTTAATTTGCTATCTGTAAGAGAAATGGAAAAAGCAGGATTTGTAGTAACATTTAAGGGAGATACATGTTTAATAGACAAACAAGGTAAAAGTATTACTGCAAGATTGGAAAATGGTTTGTTTATTATAAATGATGATACATCAAGTAATGCTAACTCAGTTTATGAGAATAAGAAGCCTCATGATGAATGTATTTGTATACTCCATAGGCATATGGGACATATAAATTTCAAAATGCTCAAGAAAACTGTTGAGTTGTCTACTGGTATAGACTTAAAACCTTGTATAAAGTATTTAGATTCCAATATTTGTAATCAAGAGAAAAACAAGGTAATTTCTGAAAATATGGTAAATGGACTGAAAACCAGTAAACCATTAGAGGTTGTGTTTGCTGATATAATTGGACCTAGAAAACCTAGTATAGATGGAACCTGTTATATATTGAGTATTATGGATCATTTCTCCAGATATGGTTTCTGGTACCTAATGAAAACAAAGCAAGAAACATACCAGTATTTCGTAAACTGGCTAAAATTTACTGAAAGAAAACAGAAACAGAAAATTATTAGATTAATTACTAATACTCATACTGAATTTACTAATAACAAATTTGAATCCATGTTACGAAAAGCTGGAATTGAACATGAGAGTTCTGATCCTTATAGACCACAACATAACTCATATATTGAATGTAGAAGACAAACATTACAGGTTATGGCTAGGAATATGATGTCTGATTCTGGTATATCAGAGCAACTGTGGGGTGAGGCAATAATATGTGCTAACCATGTTTTGAATAATGTGATAAATTCAACGACTGGTGAATTACCATTTACTCATTGGCATAGAAGAAAACCAGATCTTAGTTATTTGCATACCTTTGGAACCCCAGCATGGGTTCATATTCCCACACAAGTAAGGCAAAAGGGAAAACATAGAGCTAAGAAATTGTATTTTGTAGGTTATGGAGCTAATAATAGATTATTTAAATTTTGGGAGCCAGGTACTACTAATATATATTGCAGTGCAAGTGCTAAATTTCTGGAGCATGTTGGCTGGCGAAAGTGTAAACAAGAATATAATAATAAAAAACATAGTATTATTGTAAAAACTCCATTGTTCACTGATCATAAAAATGATAGGAATATTGATGAATCAGTAAAAGAAGAACCCTCTATAACTGTAAAAGATGAGGATTCGATAGGGGAGGTAGAGGAAGAAAATATATAAACAACATGTACTGAGTTTCCTAGAAGGTCAATTAGAGAGAGATGTAAATCTAACAGAGTTCAAACAAGCATTGTATGTCGAGTTAGATAAAGAATCTTCTAATCTCTATAAAATTGTATGAGGATGTAAAGTTATTAATTGTGTAAAAGTTATGAATTGAAGACATAATGTATTATATATTGACCAACCCAAAGGGGAGAATGTTATGTATATGTACACAACGTAGTTGGGTTGACAGTATATAAACCACAAATATATATGTCTGTAGCTTTACGGAAAAATACTGTAATGTATTATACTATGGTCTGGTTGGTTGATTATGCTGCAAGTTGCCATAAGAGGGAGCTATAGATCATGGTTTAACTCTCTTTCTCACTGATGATCTCTCTTGATACTGATACTGACTGACTACAGACCGATCCTGACTAACTCTGTTTACTTTGATATTCTGTTGATATCGAAGGTTATCTGTTGTATTATGGTTAGGGATTGTATTACGTTGTATTACGTTGTATTACGCCCTTAGGGAGAAGGGCGGCATACAAGCTTGATATTTGTCTGCTGTAAAAGACGAGAAACTGGTAAGAAGACTTTATAACTGGATATTTCTGGACTGTTAAAAACGTGTATGACATGGACTGTTTATTGGACTGTGCTATTTCTTCAAGTAAACATTAACACAACTTGATTTAACTCTGTGTGGCTGTATATTTATTCATAACTGTTCTCATAAACATTTTCATGTGCATATCCTTGTTATACAAAGGTTACCTTGCACTTATCCTAACAGAGACTCTGCAACATTCACCCTGCCTATTCCCCCCCTCCCAGCCAGATCTTACAGGCACTTTCCCTGTGAAGACTCACCTTATGAAGATTTCCTCACTGTTGCACTTTCTTTGCCTGCTTCATTGCTTCAGGCTTTCAATGCATTTGCAGAAAACAGAAGCCTAAGATCAGCAGCACAACATCTCATGCTACTGATCCCATGTGTTCTCACACTTTAGGCCTCCATTCTCTGCGAATTGAGGCCTGGACATTTGCAAACAGATAGAAAGCTTTGGTTCTTCAGGCCTTCCCTTCGTTTGCCATTTCCTTGCTGATGCCTGCAGGGAGATTGCATTCCTATAGGCTTTGACAGCTCTTTGCAAAAAGCTTTTGTTGGCACCAGCAGAGCATGAGAGGAGCAGGTGCATCCCTCCAAAACTCTGTTCCTACAGGCAAAGGCTTTTTGAAAAGGGCAGCTCCATTACATTCATAACTTGAGGACTACCTGTACTGTTAACTAGCTTAAGCCTACAGTATGCATAAATAGAGGCTATGTATCAGTGATTTTTAATCTTGACAATTTAAGAAATGTGGACTTCAACGCCCACTTACAGTCATATACTGCATGGAGTGATGAGTAAATGAAGAAAAGTTGTTCCAAAATTCAAATAGCTGCCCTGCCTTGCAGTCATGTGATCACATTTTGGGCACTCAGTAACCAGCCCACATTTATGGCTGTTTGCAATGTCCCATGGTCATATGACTACTTTTTCCAGCATTGATACTGATAACTGGCATTTGCTTCCATTTTTTTGGCAAAAATGGCCCATTGCCATTCTCTAAACAACCACAATATTTGCACAATGCAATAAAGGTAGTAAAATTCGGTTGGTCATGTCAGTGGTCTGCTTTATGACCATCACGACTTATGATCCTATTGAGCAGGCTCTGTTACACTTGTAAATCAAGGACTATCTGTATAGCCAAGAGCACTGATATTTACTGGTAATCCCTGATCCAAGACTAACCAGTGTTTATCTTGCTTAGCTTCCAAGAGTGAACAAAATTAAGTTAAGTGTTACCATATCCTTTAAACAATAGCTTCAGCTCTATTAATAAATTTTAAATGCATTTTTCTATCTCCAGATGACCTAAGTTATCGCTGGTTTCTGAATGATTTCCCAGAATTCATTACTTTGGATAAACGGCGATATGTGTCACAAACTAATGGTAATCTTTACATTGCCAAAGTTGAACCTACTGATAAAGGCAACTATTCATGCTGTGTGACCAGTAATTCAATTACTAAGAGCGTATTCAGCAGTTTCATTTCACTTATTCCTCAAGCAGACCGTAAGTATTCATTGAAAGTCTTATATATGTCAAATGTTCTTCTTATATAATGTCTCCTTCCTTTCCTTTTGTACATTTTATCCAGTTCAATGAAACAGTATATGAAAGAAATGTTTGGCTTACATTCTCTTTTCAGCTTGTTTTCTATTTCTGAATTTTAGATTTTATACCTTATCTCATCCAACTGTTTTTGTTATCCAAAACATACTCACTCATTCAATCTCTTTCTCTGTATGTATATGTGTGTGTGAAACAGAGGGAGAAAGACAGAAAGAGACAGAGACAGAGAGAGAACACAACAATTGTAAATAATCAGGGAGCCAAGTTTGACTATTGCTTACCTTCAAATTTAACTTACTTGCTTGACTGAATAATATGTGTCTCAGAAATGTATGATATAAAATATATAAGCTATAAAAATATAAATATATAAAAGCATACAAAACAGACATTACTTTTTCCATGTTTGGAAAATCAAATATGTTTACATATTTGACATGTGAAAGATAGGAATACAGGAAGCAATATAATAGTTAACTTTTTCAAAACAATTTTTAGTTAACTGGTAAGAAATAGACTATGTAGATGTTAAATGAACTATTGGGATTTTATCCATTTTAAAGATTTCAACAGATTTAACAGATTAACAGAGTTGGAAGGGATCTTGTAGGTCATCTAGTCCAACCGCCCCCCTCTCGCCCAGGCAGGAGACCCTACACTATTTCTGACAGATGGCAGTCCAGTCTCTTCTTGAAAGCTTCCAGTGATGAAGCTCCCACAACTTCTGAAGGCAAACTTTTCCATTGGTTGATTGCTCTCACTGTCAGAAAATTTCATCTTATTTCCAAGTTGGCCTTCAGGTGCCAAAGCATAGCCATAGCTTGACACCCCCCCTCCTCTCTGTGGAAGTTCCTCAAATATTGGAACACTGCTATCATGTCTCCCCTGGTCCTTCTCTTCACTAGACTAGCCATGCCCAGTTCCTGTAAACATTCTTCATATCTTTTAGTTTCCAGTCTCCTAATCATCTTGGTTGCTCTTCTCTGCACTCCTTCTAGAGTCTCAACATCCTTTTATAGTGTGGTGACCAAAACTGGATGCAATATTCTAGGCATGGTCTTACTAAGGCTTTATAGAGTGGTTAATTTATCATAATTAATACATCACTTGATCTTGATTTGTATCCCTCTGTTAATGCAATTTAGGATTGCATTGGCTTTTTTGGCTGCTGCCGCAAACTATTGGCTCATATTTAACTGGTTGTCCACTAAGACTCCAAGATCCCTCTCACAGTTATTGCTATTAAGCCTAGTTTTACCCAGTCTATATGTGTACTTTTGGTTTTTCTTGCCTAAGTGTAAGACTTTACTTTTCTCTACAGTGAATTTCATTTTGTTAGATAGGGCCTAGTGTTCAATCTGTCAAGATCCATCTGGATCTTCAGCCTATCATCTAGGGCAGGGTTGTCAAACTCAGGGGCTATGGGACGGATGCATCATGTGCTGGCCCCGCCCGCCCCCAGTTTAGCGAACGGGAAAAAAGTCCCAATATATCACATGACGACAATGTGACAACCTGAGTTTGACACCCCTGATCTAGGGTGTTGGCTAATCCTGCCATCTTTCTGTAGTATCATCCACAAATTTGGTAAGTACCCCTTCTATTCCTTTATCTAAGTCATTTATGAAGATATTGAACAGTATTGGGCCTGAGATGGAATCTTGTGGTACCCCACTGCTTCCTTCCTTCCATTAAGGACTACTGGTTGAGTATGGTTTGTCAGCCATTACAAATCCATCTGGTGGGTGATGCTATCTATCCCACATTTTTCTAGCTTACCAAGAAGTATGCTGTGATCTACTTTGTCAAATGCCTTGCTGACGTCTAAGTATATTATGTCCACAGTATTTCGCTGGTCTACTAATTTAGTCACTATGTTGAAAATGAAATAAGATTGGTTTGGCATGATCTGTTTTTAACAAACCCATGCTAACTTCTAGTTATTACTTTACTCGTTTCTAGATGTTGGCAGATCTGTTTTTTATTATCTTTTCCAGTATCTTCCCAGGTATTGAGGCTGATTGGTCTGTAGTTTCCTGGGCCTGTTTTTTTTTCCTTTTTTGAAGATGGGAATCACACCAGCTCTTTTCCAGTCCTCTGGTAGTTCCCGGGTCCTCCAGGATTTTTGAAAGATGTGGTACAATGGTTCTGAAATGACATCTGCTAGGTCCTTTAGAAATCTGGGATATAATCCATTAGGTTGCAGTAATTTGTATTCATCAACATCAGACAGGTTGTTTCTTTTGCTTTTTGTAACTTTTATTTCTAGCCTGTCTTTTACAGTTATGTTTTTGGTAGCTTGGGCTATAGTTTCTTTTCATGTGAAGACCGATGCAAAGAATGAGTTAAGCAGCTCTGCTTTCTCTCTGTTGCGTGTTACTTCCTTGCCATCTTCTCTCTTTAGTGGACTGACTGCTTCCTTGATTTTTTCCTTGTTATTTATATGTTGGAAGAAAACTTTTTTTTATTATCTTTGACTTTTGTTGCAAGTCTTTGTTCATTCTGAGCCTTTGCTTTCCTGACTTTGTCTTTCCTGGCTATCTGCTTATATTGTGCCTTAGTTGTGTGTTCTTCTTTCCATTTTTTCTACTTGTCCTTTTTGTCTTTCAATTTGTCAGAGAGATCTTTGTGCAGCCATGCTGGTTTCTTCTTGGATTATTTGCTTTTCTTTTTCAGTGGTATTGTGCTGGTCTGGGCTTTTATGATCGTATTTTTCAGAGTTTCCTAAGTTTCTCGAGTTGTGTCAGCCTCCACTAAGTTTTCTTGACATCTTTTGCTGCTTGCTTCCTGTCATAGGAACTGTGGGAGGGGTAATTCTGGTATTTGGAGGTGAAGGGTGCTGGAGAGTGAAGATGTTTCTGTGTGAACTAAAAAGGAGGGGATGTTTTCCTGCTTACTGCGCATCTGCATAGACTTATCTCTACTAAGCCAAGGTCAACCGTCTCGGCATACCAGATGAGTGAGAAACCACCTGAAGATGTACCCCACATGTCATTATAAACTCCTCAGATTGGGTGACCAGTCTGGACTCTTGGGGGAGGGAACTTGCAATAACTTTCAATAAGTAATTTCACACCTATTTGCTTTACATCTTGCTTTTTTTGTTGCTATCACTTCAAACTCAGTAAAAGTGCTTTTTCTCTACATCAGTGGAGCTGAAGGAATTCTTTCTTGAGTTTTGAATGAGGCACAAGTTGTTTTCCCCTTTAGAATTTTCATCCAAGGTATCTTTCCCAAGTTCTCTCTGAGTTTGTTAAAATCAGCTCTTTTAAAACCTAGGACTCTGGTATCATTATGTTCTATTGCTTGCATTTGCATTATATTGAATTCTAGTATGACATAATATCACCCAAGGTTCCTGCGATTTCAACTCCCTCTATCACTTCTTCTTTTATAAGATTTAAGTCCAGTATGGCTGTCCCTCTAGTTCCATCCTCTACCTTTTGGACAACAAAGTTGTCAGCTAGGTTGGTCAGGAACCTATTCAATTTCTCACTTGGTGTGGAATTAGTCTTCCAATTGATGTCAGGGTAATTGAAGTCCCCCATTACTATTGTAGTGTGTTTTTACATATATTTGTTAGTTGGTTGTCAAAATGTACATCTATTTTTTCTGGTTGGTTGAGTGGCCTGTAATAGTCATCTATGGCCATGTCATTCTTTTTTTTTCTTTTATATTGACCCATATGCATTCTAGGAGGTTTTCATCTTTGGTTTCATGCATTTCTGTAGCAATATAGTGATCCTTTACATACAGTGCAAAATTCACCTCCTCTTTTATGGGTTTTTTTTAAGAGTTTGTATCCTTCGATAAGTATGTTCCAGTCATGGATTTTGTCCCGCCAAGTTTCTGTAATTCCAACTATATCATATCTACCTTCATGTAGATATTAATAGTTCCAGTTCACCCTGTTTGTTCCCCAAACATTGTGCATTTGTATATGGGCACTTGAGATCTTTATGTCTTTATCTTTTATTTAGTGTTTGAGTTTGTCTTCCTTCCCATCCCTCCTTACCTCATGTCTGACTCTGGATATGCTTCCTATGTCTCCTATTTGTATTTGTGCCATCTCTGCTTACCTCATTATTTGACTTGTTTTCTAGGAGGGGTTGCTTGGGATTAGCTCCTTGAGATAGGTCGCCCTCCCCCCTCAATTTTAGTTTAAAGCTCTCCTGATAATTTGAGCCAGTCATTTTCCAAAAACATTCTTCCCAGTCTTTGTGCGGTATAGCCCATCTCTTGCCATGGAGGTAGTGCACATTTTGGTGACACCAACCCTATAGCCGGTGGTTCACTTCTGGAATCCTTTGTTCTCTTACCTGATGTTGACCTTTTGTTGGCAGTACAGATGAAAAAATTACTTGTGCATCTAACTCCATAACTTTCTTGCCTAGCTGCTCGTAATCTTACTCAATATTGTTTTCAAGTCCCTTTTTGTGTCATTTGTCCCTACATGTAGTAATAGAAAAGGGTAATAATCTGTGGATTTAATTATTTTGGTTAGGTTCTCAGCCAAATCCTTGATTTTTGCTCAAAGCAGGCAGCATACCTCCCTAGACTGTATGTTCGGTCTGCAGATGTCTGGCTCTGTTCCTTTGAGAATAGAATCTCCTATCACCAACACTCACCTTTCTTTTTTAGGGGGTGCAGTCTGTGGTCTTTTCTGTTTATCCCAGGAGAGTTGGTGATGTGACTTCTTTAGGGATATTTGATGATGTCTCTTTTCTAAGTATTTGCATGTTTTCTTTGAGGGGGAGGTTGTGGGTCTGAGTATTTTCAACTAGGAGGAGAAATTGGTTGTTCAGTTTTAATGGGTCTACTTCTGATTGGGTTAAGTTGGGCAGCAGGGGTTTGTTAGATGTGTGCTGCTTCTTTCTTTTATTATTATGTTTCCTTCTATATGTGACGTATCTCCATTTGTCTTCTTCCAAGAGTTTATCAGCAGGGTCAAATCCTCTGGGAGTTATTTGTTCATTATTTGGTTCAATATGGGCATAGCTTTTCACATTCTGTTCTAGTTAAATATTTCAACTTGTACATTATGTGAATATATACAAGTCTATCAAAAAAAGTAGCTAAAATTTTTGTAATCTCTTAGTCTCCAGTGTTGTCCAGATTTTTATGGCCCAGGTGTGGTAGTGATATTTTATGACAAGTTAAATCCATTTTTATTTATTTATTTATTTATTTATTTATTGAATTTATATTTCTGCCTATTCACCCATGGCGAATCATTTTAACTGATATAAGAATAAATGTGTATGATCCTTTCTTCCTGCTTCCTACCACTGTTTCATTTTAGAAATCTATCTTTGTTCACACTCTTTCTAAGTGTTCTTTTAAAAGGAAATAATCTTTTCAAATATTATATGTGCTAAGTATTTATTTTATAGCAAACTACTTATTTTATTGTTCTTTCATATTAGGATCAAAAGGCTATGTGCCAGATATCAGAGTGAAGTTCAAAGATACATATGCACTTTTAGGACAAAATGTGACGCTAGAATGCTTTGCGCTTGGAAAGTACGTATGCTTGAATTCAGATATACATGGCAAAATGTGATCTATTTTGGCCAGAGATGGGTAGCTTTATTCTGCTATCAGAAGTAATCCCAAACATGAATTTGAAAGAGTTGCCAGTGCTTCCTATCACTCATTCTTTGCAATTAAGTCAACTTTATATATAAACTTCACATATTTCTCCTTCATGCATAAGGCTCCAAATGTGGTATGACTTAGCATTACAATTGTTATGAATTCAATTTATTTTATGATTCAGGTTCTTGTAGAAGGATATCATTAAAACAACACTATATAACTTGCTTACTTGACAAAAGAAAATATTGTTTTAATATATTGGCATTAGAGGTATGTAGAGGTAATGCAGAATTTATCCATTCTCTCTTAGAGAAGTGAAGGAAGCAGATTGAGAAGGGGAAGGGTCATGTCAATGGGCAGTAAAACAACAGCTAAGTGAAATTTCTGCTTAAGAAATTCTCTCTTGTAATTGTGAAACATAAAGAGGAAAGCAGAAGCTGAAGTGACTTAATAAATGAAAGATCGAACAGCTAATCGAAACCGAATTAAAATGTGTCCTATTTTCTTTAAGCCCTGTTCCTGAGCTTAGATGGAGTAAATATCTTGAACCAAAGCCAAGCAGTGCAGATATAAGCATGTCTGGTGCAGTTCTAAAGATCTTCAATATTCAGTTTGAAGATGAAGGAATATACGAATGTGAAGCTGAAAATTACAGAGGAAAGGATAAACATTCAGCAAAAGTGTATGTTCAAGGTAAGTAGAATTTCTTCATGCATTTCATCACTGAAAAATACATTTATACATATTTATCGCCTATCATTTTAAAAAGTTGGTTTTTCAAAATTTCATAAATTAATGAAACATTTTGCACAGTGACACAATTCAGAACAATTCAAATAATTAAAGTGTAAGGCCCAGACTATCTCCCCTCCAGATGATAAGAATGAACTTTTGAAAACTGAGTATTTCAAAAGGAATTCTTTATTGAAAAGGAAAAGATCCAGGTGATGTTCAAAGCAGGGTCTAATATGCCTCCAGGCATGCAGCATAGATAAAGGGAGTTAGAACCCCTCCCCTTAGTCCGGTGCGGATTTCGTCAATACAAAGAAGCGACATATTAATTCCTCCCACCCCCTTTTTTCTGGGAACATAGTTGAGAAGCGTTTCCCAGGAAGTTTCTTTCGGAGCTGGAATTTTTATGGCCCCTTCTTCTCTTGCTATCTCTCCAAGAGGTGACAAGTTTCCAGGCCTCTGGGCTCCACTCCCCAGTTGTATATCATGTGCAAGTTATACAGATTCAGTACAAGAATTAAGATAGGTTAGGTTTCAGGTTACATCAAAAAGGATTACTTGTATCAACCCCCTTCTTCTTCCATTAAAGAATGGCAGATGCACGGATCTGGCATATTGCCTTCCTCAAAAAATTGAGAAATCCACCTGGAAGACATAAAACATGTGTTACATTTACAATTTAGGATGGTTTGTGATGGTATTTCAGGTGGAACTTTCATAGTAATGTGGGTGCTTTTCATGTCGTTTGGCTACCCACTCATTTTGTGAGGAGGGAAGGTGTTTCTAAGCTACTAAATATTGTGTGGAACCACAGGATACCAAGGATATCTTTAATTTCAAAATGTTGTTCCCTTGTATGGGAGTTGGAGGTGTGGGAAGAGGGGAGGGTCTAAGTTTTGAATTGATCTCTGGTTTGAGTAGGCTGCAGTGAAATACTGGATGAACCTGACTAAGTGTTTTGGGAAGTAGAAGCTCTACTGTAACAGGATTAATAATTCTGGAGATGGAAAATGGCCCAATGAATTTTGGTCCCAGTTTCTTAGAGGGTTGCAATAATTTTAGGAACGTTGTAGATAAATATACGCGGTCCCAGACTTTGAATGGTTTAGGATCACAGCATTTTTTTGTCCGCTTGAGCTTTCAAAGCTGCTCTAGCCTCTAGTAAAGCTAGTCTGACCACTGGCCAAGTGGTTTGCAAATTATTTATTCACTCCTTAAGGGAGGAAATTTCAGTTTCCTTGGTAGGTAGCTCTAGCATGGGGTTGAATGCTTGTCCTGTGGCTACCTGGAATGGGGTGAAACCAGTGCTACTGTGGACCGAGTTATTGTATGCTACCTCTGCCAAAGGAAGAAGAAGTTCAGTCCAATTGTCCTGTTGGTAATTAATAAAGCATCTTAAATATTGTTCTAATACGCTGTTCAATCTTTGAGCCCTGCTGTTAGTCTGGGGGGTGATTTGACGACAACCCCTGGGTGGAGCCTAATAGGTTTAAAAATGCCCGCCAAAATGTGGATGTGAATTGTACGCCCCTATCTGAGATAATCCTTTGGGGAGCTCCATGGAGGCGATAAATGTGTATTAAAAACATCTTTGCCAAGGCCTTGGCTGTTGGGATCTTCTGGCCTGGTACAAAATGAACCTGTTTTGAAAAACGGTCAGTTACAACCCAAATGACAGTATTTCCTGCACTTTCAGGGAGCTCCACTATAAAGTCCATAGAGACCTCTCTCCAGGGTGCTGAAGGTTCTGCCACTGCTTGTAAAAGTCCAGGAGATTTCCCTTGTCTTCTTTCTGCAGCAGCACAGGTGGGGCAAGTAGAAACATAGCTTTCAATATCTTTTTTGAGAGATGGCCGCCAGAATTGTCTTTTGATGAGGTGTGAGGTTTTTACAAATCCAAAGTGTCCAGCTATTTTTGAGTCATGGCATCGTTTCATGAGGTCCACTCTCTGGCTGGTAGGGATGTAAAGTTTGTTTTCTACCCAGGCCAGACCGTCTTTGAGTAAACAAATGTTTTTGTTAGCCTGGAGTCAGTTAGGTAGTGCCTCCTTAAATTTGGAAATTGTTGCATTGTCAGTCAGTGGTTCTTTCTTCCCTTGTGCTTGGGTGATTACTTTGGCTGCAAGTTGGGTCGGTTGGATCATGGCTTTTATAACTTCAATCTTTTTGCTGTTGTATTGGGGTTTCCTGGACAGAGCAACTGCCAAGAAATTTTTCCTTCCTGGGAGATATTTGAGAGTAAAATTAAACCATTTAAAATATTGAGCCCTCCTTGCTTGTTTTTCTGAGAGTTTCCGTGGAGTTTTCAGGGCTTCTAGATTTTTATGATCAGTCCAGACTTCGAAGGGGATTTTGTCCCTTCTAGGAAGTATTTCCATATGAGGAGTGCTCATCAGATAGCATATGCCTTTTTCTTCCTTATGGGCCATCTTTGCTCAGTTTCTGTCAGTTTCTTGGAAGTATAAGCACATGGTTGCAACTGTCCACGTCCATTCTTTTGAAGTAGAACTGCTCCAACTGCTACCTCACTAGCATCTACTTGGATGACAAATGGTTGTTCAGGGTCTGGGTGTTTCAAGATTGGTTCTGCTGAGAATAGTTAAGTTTTTCAAATGCGCTTGGTATTCCATCGTCCAGATAAGGGATTGCCTTGGCTTTGGTTACACCCCCCCTTTCCATTTTAACAAGCTTGTGATGGGGAGGGTAATATTTGCAAAAGCTGGAATAAACTGATGGCAAAAGTTTGCAAAACCCAGGAAGCTTTGCAGTTGTTTGCGAGTATGGGGCGGCTCCCAATCAATGACAACTTTTACTTTTTATGGGTCCATCTCTATTCCCTTATGGGATATTCTATATACCAGGTAGTTATTTTTTTCTTGATGGAACTCACATATAGAGAGTTTTGCATATAATTTGGTGTTTTGGAGTTTTGTGAGAACTGCTCGGAGTAATTTTATGTGCTCTTCTTTTGTTTTGGTGTAGATTAAAATGTCATCGAGATAAACTAGAACCCCTTTGTACAAAAAATCATGGAGAACCTCATTAATTAGTTGCATAAATACGGCAGGTGCTCCTGCCGTATTTATGCAAGGAAACATTTTAAATTGGTAGCATCCCAGTGGGGTGTTAAATGCAGTCTTTCACTCATTCCCCTCCCTTATTCTGATGTGGTAGTATGCCTTTTGTAGATCTAACTTTAAAAAAAAATCCTTTACAGAGGTGAACTAGCATGTCCTTCATGAGGGGGAATGGGTACATATTTTCCATGCTGATGGTGTTCAGATTTTGAAAATCAATGCCTAGGCCACCTTTCTTTTCATGGAATAATACTGGGGCTTCTATTTTCCGTCAGGTAAGTTCGATGAAACCCCGTTTTAGATTTTTATTGATAAATGCTCTGAGTTCATTTAGTTCTCTTGGGGACATGCAGTACATTATTGTTTTGGAAATTTAGCCCCTGGTAGATTTCAATGGCACAGTCTGTGGCGCGATGAGGTGGGAGTTCATCAGAAGCCTCCTTGCTAAATACTTGGGCTAAATCCTGGTACTCTTTGGTGATGTTTTTATTTATTTATTTATATTTGAACTTGTATGCCGCCCCATCTCCGAAGACTCGGGGCGGCTCACAACTAAAACATAGAACAATAAATATTAAAAAGACATTAAACCAACAAGCCCAAATATGAAACACAACAATAAAACACATTAAACAATAAAATACATTAAAAACATCCCTCCCCCCAAGGAAGGGTCACAGCCCGGGTTGGTCAAACAACCAGGTCTTTAATTCTGGCGGAAGGTGCGGAGATCAGGGGCCAGACGGAGCTCCAGAGGCAGTTGATTCCAGAGGTCGGGGCGCAACAGAGAAGGCTCGTCGTTGGGGAAGTACCAACCGGCATTGACTCGCCGATGGAACCCCGAGGAGTCCTTGCCTATGAGCCCGCACAGGGCGGCCGGCACTAGCTATTGGAAGAAGACGCTCCCTCAGATATTGGGGATGTTAATGGGTTCAACTGGCTGGCCGGCCATGGCTGGTTCTCTGTTCTCTTTTCTTTCTCCCCCGCCCCTCTGGGATGTTTGCAAATGCTACATGATTCTGGAAATGTACAGTTCCTCTCTTCCAGTTTATTTTTGGATTCCATTTGTGTAGCCATGTGAGTCCTAGGACTAGTGGCCCTTCCATTCCTGGGGCTACAATGAACATGAGCATCTCACAATGGTTCTCCAGTTCTATTTTCAATGGTTCTGTGGCAAAACTGGCTGGCTCCCCTCCCCTGCTATAGTCCCATCTAATTGACAGAAAGCCATGGGGTTTTCCATTTTCCTTTGGTGGATTCCAAATTTCCCTTACTAGGGTGGGGTTGATTAAGCACCGGGTGCATCCCAAATCCAGTAATGCTGCTATTTCCTACCCCTTCCCTCGGCTGGGGGTAAACAGTCTTAGGGGTAGAGCGAGTGGTTCAATTGGGTCGCTTACCAGCAGGTCGTCTTCTAGATTGTTTTCAGATTGGTTCAGGTCTCCTTGTGGCATTGGATTCTTCCTCTGGGTTTGGGGGTGACCGAAACCTCACAGCTTCTCCGCTTCTCAGGGCGGTTTCCTTTCCTCAGGGGTTGGATTTTCCAGGTTTCCCCCCTGATGGGTGGTTTGGCTTTCTGGCAGGGTTTTTTTTTAAAAAACAAGTTTTATTCAGTTTTTCACAGTTCAAATATTAAAAAGCTCTTTTCAGTAGACAGCATATTTCCGGGTCATCACTTTTACATGCAAATATGACAATAGTTATATATTCATTTTTAACATTCAACTTCCTATCTTATCCAATTTTTACTTTCCATTTCAACTTTTGCAAAACAAAGGGACAAACAAATTAATCCTGATCTCTAATATTAATCACAGTCTAAACATCCTCTCATTTCATTTCAAATTATTTCAGAAATAATTCTTAAACATTAATGTTTGTTTTGAGAATAAAAATAACAATGCATTTGCCCAATATAAAGAAATTTGTCAATGTCTTTCTTTAAACTATCTTAACTTATTAATACTCTTTTCTCATTTATATATTTCTTTTATCTGTCAGATTTGCCATTTCATCACATATTCTTTCCATAGTTCTAGACTAATACAAGCTTTTACACAAGAGAGAGAAAAAAAGAACCATAAGCTTACCCCCCCTTTTATTAATTTGAGAGCATCACCTCAGTGGTTAACATAATAATAATCACATATTATATTTTTCAATCAAAACATTAATTCAAAGGATAAGAATAAAAATATACATTCATCTAATGAAAAATATCAGTGTCCATCCTTCCTCTAATATTCTATATTAGCCTATTTTCTAGGTGTTTTATGATTACAAATATATTCTTATTACCCCTCATCTCCATGCAGAATCCCCCTTCTTAATTCATTAACCATTATCTCTATGAAAGCAGTTTCCTTTCATCATTTTATAATTCCCATATTTCTCTATTTTCTGCTCCTGTTTCTTATTTCCTCTCCTCCCCTTCATCTTCCCATATCTTTTCTCCATCCAGTTTGTATCCCTCTCTTTCTTTGTACCTTCCTCCTCCCTTTTCTGCTGGACCTTTCTACCTTTCCTAATTTCACAGGTATTCCCCTTTTTAATTACTTTCTTAGGTCTCATTTTTTAACCTCCCTTCTTTTCCCTTTTCTTTGTGGTGTTCTTTGTATTAATTGTCTCTTTAAGATGGCTTCTCCTTGAACTGACTTCTCCCTTTCCAAAGTTCTTTCTTCTTGTTCTTCACTCGCCATTTCCATGTCTTCTAGAACAGAGCAAAGTAATTCAGCCATTTCCTGTAGCAATTCTCTCATATTTTTAAGTTCTGATTTTAGTTCCCGAAAAAGTATCATCCTTGCACACTCTTATGCCTTGTAATCGTTAAAGTCCACAAAAACTTTTATTTTCCTTCTTTCTTCTTCAGGTTTTCTAAATTCACAATCCAGACCCAGGGTCTATACAGGTCACAAAGAAACAGAATATTTTCCCTCTTCTTTAAATTTAAATTTTTGTCCACAAGATGTCACTCTCTGTTATACATCTATATCTATTTTGTTATTTAGGGCTTTTTGAGCCTCAATATTCAAATACAATCAAATCTCCAATTTATATATTTGTCCCCCTCCTTTTTATTTTTTATTTTGACAATCTTTTTTTTTAATTACATTTATATGCCGCCCTTCTCCGAAGACTCAGTGCGGCTTACAATTTTTTGGGATACAACCCAGTGTGCACAGCAATAGCCTTCATTCCATTGTATATGCCTGCTTATTACTAAGCGGCATTTTTACAAGGTCAGTTAATTGCCCCCAACAACCTTGGGTCCTCAATTTACCTACCCCGAGAGGATGGAAGGCTGAGTCAACCTTGACAATCTTAAGTCCAGCTTTAATTTATGCCTATTTGTTGTCAAGGTTTTTTAATCTTGTTCCGGCTTCTTCCTTTCCTGGTTCGAAGCCCCATTTAGCTATCAAAATTATTTTCCTTATTTTTTCCCTTCCCTTTGTAATTCCGCCGCTTTCTTTTTCTTTTTTAAAAGTTCATTATTACCTTGATCCCGGGGTAGCTTTTATTTGGTTGTTTCATCCAGTTGTCCTGATTCATATGCTATCTACTTCTTTCTTCCCTCCTGCACAAATCTTAGTCCAGCTGAGTCCTCCTCTTCGGGGTGGCCATATTGACCACCGCTTCAGTCGTCTTTGGGGGGAAAAGACCAAGCTCAGAGGGGGAGATGCGGCTCCCCTCAATCTGCCTGGTGGCTTCCCCTTGCTCCACCATCCCTTCAAGGCAGCTTCAGCCCCTAATTGCGAAGATTGGGGCTCTCCGATGAGAGAGCATGGGCTGTAGTTGCGGACGGTCGCGAACTACAGCCCATCGGCGAGGAGGGCTCAACCTGAAAGTCCATGGCTTTCTGACAGGGGTTTTTGAATGGCACTCCGCTGCATGGTGCCCCTCCTTTCCACACGAAAACAGCCAGATGGCCTTGGAGTCATGGTGATTTGGGGTTTGAAAAATTCCCGCTTCCCCTGAAGTGGGGATCTTCTCCAAATCCTGCCGCTGTGATACTGGTTACTGGCCATGTCTGTCTCCACCTCCTCTGCCATTAGGTACCATTCATGCAGAAGGTTTGTGGCCCCACGGCCAGGCAGGCAGTGTACAGGTCATTGTTGAGTCTAACTTTGAACCTACAAACTAGAATATCTTCTGTTCATGAAATTCGTGTATTCAGCTACAGGGCAACGGCCGTGCTTTTCGACCTAATGCGGTCATGGGCTTTTCGATCGTCAAGGGGGTCTTCGAAGTGGTGGCGTAGGGCTGTCATGAATCTATCAAGGTTCCTCAGCTCTGGGGCATTAACGTTGTGGAGGGTTACCAACCATCTGGCGGCTGCCCCTTCTAGGGCTAGGGTGATGACGCGCAATCGGGCCCCCTGGGTTGGGAAGTTCTGCCTGTATTCTTGCATATAGGTGAGGACTTGCGCCAGGAAGAATCCCAATTTCTGGGGGTCCCCATTGAATCTCACCCCCAAGTGCAGGATCTTTCTCTGCAGTTGTAGGGCTGGCCGGGGTTAATCCCCTGCTCTGGAATGGCTAGGGGTCAGATACCTGGCATGCTGCTGGTCTTCTGGCTTGGTCCATTGCTCAATCAGTCTCAGCTGGATCAGGTTTTCTCGATTTCTGGTTCACTCGCTCTCCTTCATTGGCAACCTGGTTCATCCCACACATTGAGGTCCTCCAGGGCTTCCCTCACGAGGCGATTTATGTACCATTTCAGTTGGTCATCTGCCAGCAGTTCCTCAATCCGTTCTTCCTGATTGGAAAGGGCTTCCAGCTCCATTTTCCACCTTGGTTTATGGTTACCATGAGTGAGGGTTACTCCCTTCGTTCTTCCATCCCAGCTGTCTCTCTTTCCTATGCCTATAGACCATTGGGGCTTCGTGGGATTTTCACAGGCAGCTTCGATGTCTTCAATGGGACACACAAAGCCAATGTCTGGCTGGGTAGTTGTCGAAGTTTCTTTCCAGCATTCAGCTTCCCCTTGCTTGTTAATATATTTAGACATGTTTTGTACGGTCCCCTTGGTAGAGTTAAATTTTGGAAGGAAAAAAAATATTCTCTGGGTTGACCACAAATTTAGACCCTGCTTTATGTAAGGCCCAGATGATCTCCCCTCCAGATGATAAGAATGAACTTTTGAAAACTGGGTATTTCAAAAAGAATTCTTTATTGAAAAGGAAAAGATCCAGGTGATGTTCAAAGCAGGGTCTAATATGCCTCCAGCTTATTATGCCTCCAGCTTATACCATGCATCTTAGATAAAGAGAGTTAGAACCCCTCCCCTTTGTCGGTGTGGATTTCGCCAATACAAAGAAGGAAGCAGCATATTAATTCCCCCCACCCCCTTTTATCTGGGAACGTATTTGAGAAGCATTTCCCAAGAAGTTTCTTTCAGAGCTGGAATTTTTATGGCCTCTTCTCCTCTTGCTATCTCTCCAAGAGTTTCCAGGCATCCAGTCCCCAGTTGTATATCATGTGCAAGTTATACAGATTCAATACAAGAATTAAGATATTCAGGTTACATCAAAAAAGGATTACTTGTATCAACACCCCCCCTTCTTCCATTGAAGAATGGCAGATGCACAGATCTGACATAAAGGTAAGTTGTGTAATAAACTGAACCAGCAAACATTATGCATTTTGAAAACATTTTCTCCCAAAATATAGTGTCTGAAAATACTCGGCATGCTTTACTGTAGCATATTAATTTAACATTTTAAAAAATACTTTGGAGAAAAAAATGCAGTATGAAATACAAAGAAGCTAAATGTTTATGGAGATTCTCAGTCATCCAGTTCCTCTTGAAAAAAAAACTCATTTGGGACAACCAAGACCAGGATGATTGAAAATCTCCATAGATATTTAGTTACCGTACTGCAGGAGTATGAATGGATTTCTAGAAAAATTGCAGACTACAGGAACCATTTGTGCTTCTGTGTCAGATGCAGACAACACAAAGTCATCTTCAACAGCTTGCACCTGTGTTCAACAGTGAAGGGACACAAGGTAGAAAACATCCTGCAGAAAACACAGCTGCAACTTCTCAATGAGGACACAGATAAACCTGCAAGTAGCCTCAATGACTCTCTAAAAAGAATGCAAATGACCAGTTGTCTGCAAGGAATTTTCTGTCCTAGGCCTCCCCAAAAAGCACTAAGTCAATTCTGAGTCCTGGCAAAAACCTCTTTTATTACATTAATGTGAATTTATTTCATTCACAGTCAGCATAACAGAATCAGATGTGGTATTCAGAAGGTTCTGACCAGTTCTGGAGAACCAGTAGCGGAAATTTTGAGTAGTTGGGAGAACTGGCAAATACCACCTCTGACTGGCCCCGCCCCCATCTATTCTCTGCCTCCCGAGTCCCAGTTGATTGGCTGGGTCTTCTTTTGTTTCCCTGGAACAGAGAGAACAGCTGGAAAGCAGGTTAGTGGGGTGGGGAGGGAATGGGTATTTTGAAATATCCTTCCCCTGGAGTGGGGTGGGAATGGAGATTTTACACTATCCTTCCCCTGCCATGCCCACCAAGCCACACCCACAGAACCAGTAGTAAAAAAATTTGAATCCCACCACTGAACATAATCTATTTGGAAAATAATGTCTTGGCACCTTGATACTTGCAGTCTCTTCTACTAAACCACCATATACTCTTGTTTTGGACAAGGTAAGTTGTTTCCCAATTTCATAATCTGAAGAAGGACAAAACTAGAAGGCCTACTTCTTTTGCATAATCCTAATTTTTATGGAATAGCCTCCATTAAATCCAGGTGGGCCTTTGCCCAGGTCCGGCTGCTTCGCCAGTTTCTGGACCGAGATGCCCTGCGTATAGTCACCCATGCCCTTGTCACCTCGCGACTCGACTACTGCAACACTCTCTATTTAGGACTGCCCTTGCATACCATCTGGAGATTGCAGCTGGTGCAGAATGCGGCCGCGCGGGTGGTGATGGGAGTTAGCCGATTCTCCCATATTACCCCCTCCTGCCGCCTGCATTGGTTGCGGTTGCACTCGGGTGAGATTCAAGGTGACTTTAACATTCAAAGTCCTACATGACATGGGTCCACAATATTTAAGGGAGCATCTCCTGCTGATATCGAGTGCCACCCACCCTGTGCGGGCACATAGGCAAGGACTCCTCGGGGTCCCGTCGGCAAGTCAGTGTTGGCTGGCAGTCCCCCGGTGACGAGCCTATTCTGTAGCGGTCTCCGACTTATGGAACGAACTGCCTCTGGACCTCCGTCTGGCCCCTGACCTCCGCACCTTCGCCGCAATTTAACAAGCAGGTTTTAGACAAAGCAGATCTACTATTGATAACTGCTTTGTCTTGAACCATCTAATTGCCAAATATGCCTATAAGAGGAGACCCCTGTTTGCTGCTTTCATAGACCTTACAGCACCATTTGATATGGTAAATAGACACGTACTATGGAGTAAACTGACATCTCTTAAAACAGAACCCAGACTCCTGGCTTTGATTAAAACCCTTTACACAAGTACCTGTTTGAGGGTATGGGGTTAATGGGGCCCTGACTAACAGGATTCACACAAATAAAGGCTAAGACAAGAGTGTATCCTGGCCCCATTATTATTTAATTTATACATCAATGACCAGCCAGGGTTAATGAAGGATGCCATGGTACACATGCCGATGATCCTAAATACTTACTGTAACAGCGTGCTTTATGCTGATGATATGATTTTATTATCATACTCACAAGTAGGATTACGTAGGCTATTAAGAAGATTTAGCTCTTATTGCCAGGATAACTTCCTAATTATTAGTAAATCTAAATAAAAAATAATGGTGTTTGGAAGAAACCATCAGAGACATAAGTGGCAATTAGATGGTGAACCAATTGAACAGGTTAACACCTTTGAATATTTGGGTGTAATTTTTCCAAAACTGGATCTTGGGCCTGCCATCATCAATGGAGCACATTTAGAGCAAAAGCCCGTTTGAATTTATTGCTCAAACTAAAAAACCATAGTTACCCAGGGTCCCTAGCCCCACTAATCAAGGTTTATAAGGCTAAGGTTACCACAATGCTCTTGTATGGAGCAGAAATTTGGGGTCTTTACTCAACCACAGTCTTAGAACAAACACAGTCCCAACATTTGAGATGTATTTTGGGTGTAGATCCAAGAACATCTGCTGCAGCAGTTAGAGCTGAATTGGGAATTCATACAATTCAGACATTATCTAAAATTAGAGCTTATAACTACTGGTGCAAAGTTAATGAAATGGAGACTGATAGACTACCCAAATTATGCCTCCTAGAGCAAATGAAACTACAATCACAAAGCTCCTGGATCACCAAGCTAACAAATTTTGTAAGAAGCTGTGGCCTTCCTGTCTCTTGTGTAACAGGAGAACAATCTAAAAAGAGTTGCCCAAAAATTAAGGATATAGAAGCACAAACTGACATAGCTATCCTTAGTAAGGTGGGTAACTTGAAATGGCTGAGTAAATACAAACATACTTTTCAAGGAGACAGTTACTTGAAGTTACAACTCCCAAAACAGCTTAGGGAGATATTTACAAGAGTGAGATTCAAACAGCTTGACACAGTGGTCAGATACGGGAGGTTTCATGCTATACCGTACAATGAGCGTCTCTGCATTTGCAGAGCAGCGGAGGTAGAGGACCTGGCTCACATCCTATTTGACTGCTGCATATATAAGAGGGTGAGAGACAGGTATCTTGGTCTATATACCAGATGAATGACCCATTGGGATCCACATATCAAAATAACTTACCTTATGTCCGGCCAGAACTTGAAAAGTACATTTAATGTAGCACAGTACTAAAACTAAATGATCCGGTTGAGATCTGCATATGTGGGACTGATTGGATTGTAGGGGGGACTCTGAAGTATGATGCTGTCATATTTTATCTATATCTTAAATTATTCTATATTATTACAACTTCATTTTAGATTGTATTTTATTATTATTTTATCTAAATTGTATTTTATTCTGATTCCATTTTAAATTGTATTTTATCCAATTCCATTTTAAATTGTATTTTACTAAATTCCATTTTGAATTGTTTTTATCAAATTTTAACAACAATTTATTGCTGGAACTTTGTACTTTGATATGGCCCAAGGGCTAATCAATAAAGACTGTATTGTATTATTGTAAGAAGTATGCACATAATCCATAGGGGCCAATAGATAGGGATGGTTTTAGGTTTCATAGTGCCTTTTCTACCTATCTTCTGTAAAGTCAATATGTAGTAGATCATTGCAGTTAGTTGTGGTACGACTAGGAAATGTGGGGCATGAGCCATTGCTGTTTACAAAGACTGAACTGAAGAATGTGTTGAAGAGGTTGGCCTTAACAGCTTCATCGCTGCAGTTCAAAATCCAAGAAAGAAATACTTAGACTCCATTAATTAGAGAAAAGATATCTTTTACTGGAAAATCAAGTGATAGCATCAAAAGAATTCTGAATCTGAGAAAATGAGCGTGTAAATCACATATACAAAGCGATGGCAACGTTCCCACCCACAATAGTTCAAACTGTCCATCCAATTTAAAATTGTATATAACGTCATGAGGGCATCTTCAGGTGGTGATGAGGCATCTTCAGGTGGTAATGAAGCATCTGTCCGTTGACCTTGACATATTTTGATAAAGAGGTGCGCTTGCGCATAGCATAAGAAAGGAGCATAAACAAGAAACTTCCCCCCCAACTTATACAGTTTATTCTCTGCAACCTCCAGCTCGCTTCCCATAACTATTTCACCTCTCCTCCTCCCGTGACTTACGACAGCCAAAAGATGCAAAGCATAGGAAAAGAATCTTGAAGGCTGACATTTCCCATTTGGTCCCTTTAGAGGTGGGATGGTTCTTTAGTTTCTACATAAGGTTTCATAGTGATTAGTTTTTAATTGAAGTTTCCTTATTGTTATGGGTAATTTGTTTTTTGTTTTTGTTTTTAGGGGTTACTAATGGTACATATAGTTTAATGACTCTTTCAAGTTCAAGTAAGAATGCATTATAATGGTCTTCTATAGTATTACAATTAGAGAACAGAAAGTGCCAATCAAGAGATGATACTGTAGGTCGGCATCTATGAGATCATAGTTGGCTTTTTTGAAATTGTATTTTGGAGATCCATCATTATGATCTTCTTTGTGAGGGCGTAAATTGAGACAAAAGTCAATCATACTGTGGTCACTGTTTGAAAAGGGCTCTTGTATTTGTAGGCCATAAATTGAGTTTGAGCTGTTGCAGAAGATGAGGTTGAGGCAGTTGTTGAGTCTAGTGTTGTTTGTTACTAATTGATCCAGTCCCAGTGTGTTAACAGCATCGTACAAGGTTGCATGTATGGGTTCAGATGTTCATTCATTTAGGGTCCAGTTTATAAGAGATAGATTGAGGTCACCAAGGAAAATAAGAGGGTGTGGACAAGAGGCAGCCCACATTAGCAGTGAAATTAGTTTGTTTGCATGAACTATGTCATAATCAGGGGCTCTGTAGCATAGTAAGAAGCAGATAGTGGTATTTAAGGACAGTTCACAAACGATGGTCTCTGGAAGAGCAAGCTCCTGTGTAATTAGAATCTTTCTTAGATTTAGGGATTTTTTATAGAAGATAGCAACTCCACCTCCTCTACGGATTTCATGATCTGACCAATAAACATGATATTCTCTGACTGTGATAATGGAGTCTGAAAAAGATGCATTCAACCACATCTCACAGACAAATACAATATCGAATGTGGCTGTGCTTAGTAAGATGAGGAATTCATGCATTTTGTTTGCGAGGCTTCTTGCATTGAGTAGTTTGCATTTTAGATATGTAGTAGTGGATCTGGAGGAAGTAAGGGGCATGCATGCCTAATGTTGGATGTTGGGGTGATGGTTATTGGAATGTAAGTTGAAGGTCTGGCTTTTGATACATTCTGTGTGGTAGTCAATGTATAGGTTAGTATTTCCTTGTTCTTGTAGTCTTTTGAGTTCAGAGCATAATTCACGGGACCATACACATTGCTGTAAGGTTAGGTCAGGGCGAGAATGGAGATTCTTATGGTTAATGTTGCTCTTGGCAGGTGAGTTTATAATGTAAATGAATTTTCATATACTTAATTCATTTTTGCAAACAACCCTGCAGAAGCGTGGGGCCAACGAGCCATCACTGTTTTTGAACTCTGGGCCAATGCAAGAAATGTCGAGTATTTCATCATGGGAGATGCTTGATGCTTGATAGCCACTGATGATGTTGTGGACATTTGTGATGTCATCATTGTCATTGTCATTGTTCTCTTCTAGACCAAATAAGATGGCATTGGGATGTTTCTGTTCATGCTCGACAGCTTCTTTGATGAGGATTGGGATATCATTATTTGTAGGATTTGGATTTTTTTGTGGATTGGGTTGTGGTTGCAGTTGTTGGGTAAAGATGTGGTTTGTAGCTATTGGATGTTCATTTTTTTGTGTTGGGTCTTTTTTTCAAGATTAGTTAATCTTGTTTTTATAGTGTCCAGGGATTCTACTATGGTGTCAAGGGATGATATTTGTGTTTCTATGGTATCAATTCTTTCGAACAGGGTAATATATTTGTTCAGTTTGGGTCTGCACGGTGGACAGAAATATGGAAACGCATGGTTGGATGATTCTAGGAATTGAGCCATTTGCTTGGGTAATCCCAAGCAGCCATGGTGAGCGTAGTTGTCACATAGGGAACATTTGATCATTCTCCTTTAAAGTTTCTTTACATATAAGGCATGTGCAAGAGTCTTGTGGTTCATCGATGGGGATTTCTTTTGTTTGGGCTTGTGGTTTGGCATTGGATTTTTTACCTGGCATGGTGGGTTTGTTGAGATGGTTTGTTGATTAAATTGTTCACTCAAACAAGATCAATAACAATATTGCACCAATCAATTAATTACAATAATCATGCTAGTCAAGTAATTTCACTATTAGCAATCACACTAAACAATTAATTACACTAATCATTAATCACACTGGTTAATTAATTACACTAATAATTAATTTTGTTAATCAATTAAATCACAGATTGGTAATCACATTATTTGCACACTAAATCAATCAAACAATCAATCAATTGATAACTTATTTTAGAGAAATTATTATAGGGAAATTATTTTATAGACGTCATTATCTAATCATTGATATATGTCTTGAGGTAATAAAGTTATAAGTTTCGAGGTAATGAAGTAATCAGTGATAGAAGTATTGACGTAATGAAGTAGTAAGTCAGCAAGTAAAGGGTTATTGCTTTGCTGGTTGTTGCTAACCGATCCGATTGGTGACAAAGATTTATTGCTTTGCTGACTGCTGTTATCTGATCCACTTGTATAGCTGACTCTGTTTTAGCTGACAGGAAATCTCTGCTCAAGGAGTCTCTGCTCAGGAAATCTTGGTGAGGTAGAGGTTGAAGGCACGTGGATTCTGTTGGTTTTTTTTTTTAATTTATATGCCGCCCTTCTCCGGAGACTCAGGGCGCTTACAATTTTGGGATGCAACCCAGTGTGCTCAGCAATAGCCTTCATTCCATTGTATATGCCTGCTTATTACTAAGCGGCATTTTTACAAGGTCAGCTAATTGCCCCAAACAATCTTGGGTCCTCAATTTACCTACCCCGAGAGGATGGAAGGCTGAGTCAACCTTGAGCCTGGTGGGATTCGAGCCTACAGCAGTTGTAGGCAGCTGGAACTTAAGTGCAGGCAATTAACAGCCTGAGCCACCAAGGCTCTTGATGTGCAGTTATTTATTAATTAAAGTTTTATATAATAAGTAGGAATTAAGCTGGCTGTTAGGGCTAGAAAAAACTGCTTTAAGCATACAAGAAAAACTATTTCTCTTGTTTTTCAGCACATCCAGAATGGGTGGAACATATTAATGATACCGAAAGAGATATTGGCAGTGAATTCCATTGGCCATGTATAGCTACAGGCAAGCCTATTCCAACAATCCGGTGGCTGAGAAATGGATTACCGGTAGGCTTAACTTGTTTATCATTCACAAAATACTATCCTTGATGGTTAAAAAGCAAGAATAAATTGATACAGTTCTTTTGTTAAATAATGTCAAAGTGAAATAAGTTTCCAAAAATCAACATTTAACAGCATAAATGTTGCTTTAGAAACACATGTGTTTGTATTTAATTTATTTTTGGAACCATCTTACTTTTCTGTGAAAATGTTATAAGTGTTTGTAAAACTCTTTTTTATGGCCAAACTATGGAGAATGTAGAAGAGAATGATGAAGACCATGGTGATTTTTCTTGTTTTGCCTAATTCCATTCATCCTGGGCAGAAGCTTACCCAAAAATCAAAACATATGCACACTTGATTTTGTCTAACAAACTTACTATTTAAAATTTGTAAATTTTGAAAGGGAGGGAATAAGGTTCTCTTCCCATGTGCAAAGTTTCTCCATCTTGATTAGATTACTATGCCGACTGTGATGGAAACTGCAGACTATTAAGATATATCATAAGTTGGCCAAAAACAAACAAACATCTTAAGTAGACATTGGATTTCCTTAATTGTCAGAATTGGAAAAACAAATAAAAGAAACATGGTAAAGTTCATAGTAATATTATGAAAGCTGTCAAATCTGCCTAGCTTGGAGAAGAGGGGGCTCACAGACATCCTGCCATAAAAAAAGAGGGGGAGATGAAAGGGTGGGAAGGATGAAAGAGGGAAGGATTAAGGGCAATAAAACTTTGTGTGTACATGATAGAAAATCAGGAGGGGGGAATGATAGCTGAGAAGGACCAGAGCAGCCGGATCCTGTTTGTATCAACATGCCATGGCCAGGCACCCTGAGAAATGTATGGATTACTCCCCAAACACTTCAGAGTTCTCAAAACTTCTTGGCAAGCTCCAGTTAGCTGGAAACAGACTGGTCAGGGAGGAGAATTGGTGTGAAACCTACAACTTATTTTTGTATCTAGTGAAAGTGGTACTTTCAAAGCTGGCTTGACTTTACTGCAACAACCACTCTTAGTAAAAGAACCCTTTGCTTTAACCAAATGTAGTCGAAGACTTTTCTTTTCCAAGGGATCAGATTGGGGCAGGTCTGACATTAAGCCAGCTCTGCAGTTGTGGTCAACCCGGAGAGAAAACTGCCTCTACCATGAGGACTGTGCAAAAGATGTTGGCTGAAGAGAGCGACCAGAAAGGGATCGAGACTTGGGGGGAAAGCATCCTTGAAACCCTCTCCTGAAGGGCTGGATCTACCCAGATGGCTAGGAGAGGAAGTAGTTTTTGAAGACCGCCTGGAAATTGAATCAACGCCAGATCTGGTGGTCCCTTTTCTTTTCCCGGTTTAATTTCCGTGTCACTTACATTCTAAGTGGTCGCAACCAATGGGAGGATGCACTCTCACAGAAGCCCAAGTACTTGCGTCCAGAGGATCAACTCCTGCTCCAGACGGTGCTTCCTGTAGAGTCATTCTTCACAGTGCAGGAGCTAGTGGACTTACTAGCAGATACGGGAGGCGCATGATGATCAATGGAAGCAAGAGGTGGGACCCAACTCTCCATGGTCATTCACAGAAGAACTCTTGTGGTACTGCGACAGGCTCTATATCCCAGCAGGGCCACTCTGGAGACTTATCTTGTCGCAGTGCCACGACAACCCTGCGGTGGGGCACTTTGGCCTCTTCAAGATGTTGCATCTTGTGTCTCAGACTTTCAGGTGGCCCCAACTATGACACGACGTGTAGTCCTATGTTACATCTTGTGTGCGATGCCAGCAGACCAGGTCGGAGACAGGGGCTCCCCCGGGACTGCTGCAGCCCCTGCCAACACCAGAGAGACCTTGGGGTGCCCTTTCAATGGATTTCTTGATGGATTTGCTTCCATTGTCGGGATTCACCACGGTGTTCGTGGTGGTTGACATGCTGATGAAGATGGCGCATTTCATTCCATGTCGTGGCTTACCCATGACTCGTGCCATCACCCGCATGTTTATTCAGCACATCTTCCAGTTACATGGACTACCTGATCGGGTTGTGTCAGACTCAGTGTTGTGGTTAGCTGGCAGCAGGTGCAGATGGCTGAGGAGAGCGATGACTCTGATGAGGGGCCAGGACCATCAGGGAGTGGACTGCTGCCTTCAGAGATTGTGGGGGCTGGCAGCAGTGATGAGGAGGTTCCTGAGGAGCCTGTGCCAAGTGCACGTGCACAAAGGATTACTCAGAGGAAAGAACAATTACAGCAGCACAGGAGACTCGGGAGTAAGGCTGCAAGGTAATGGCCCCTCCCTCAAGAGGATAGAAGCCAGGTTTGAAAAAGCATTCTTTGCAGAAAGTAAAGAGGCTCTGAAGTTCAACTTGTGGACATCTTAGTTCGTGTTTGAAGAATTTTGTAAATTAGTTCTTATCTCTGGGTTTTTGGCAGCATTGATGAACAACTTGGCAAGGCTGTTTCTTGTTGGAGCTAGTTAGTGGAAAGCAGCCTTTTTTCTGTAAAGGATCAGAATTCATTATTAAACCTTAAAAGGTGGGGGCTGCTGCCTTTGTCTGTGTTTGCTCTTTGGGAATCCGGTTGGGTCAGAACACCAAGGGACTCAGTTTACAGCCCAATTCTGGAAAGGGCTGATGACAGTTTTGGATGTTAAAATCTGCTTGTCATCTGCACATCATCTGGAAACTAACAGCGGGACTGAGAAAGTCATCAGGATCCTGGAGCAATACCTGCACTGCTTTGTCAATCAGCAACAGGACCATTGGTCAGACTACTTAGCAGTCACAGAGTTTGCATTTAATAACTTGCAGCACACCTCCACGCAAACTACCCCATTCCTAGCCAATGTGGGCTATCATCCTCTGTTCTTTGCCCTGACACCACTCAACTCGCCAGTTCTGGAGGCAAAGGACTACTTGTCTGAGTTACAGGCCATTCACCAATTGGTGCGATGGTATCTGGAGAAGGCCAAGGAAGATTACAAGCGTGGACCGCTCTCGGTGGGTGACACCAACACTGGCTGTGGGGGATTGGGTGTGGCACCTTCCATTAGACCGGCTGGTTAGGAAGCTCGACCATTGGTACCTTGCCCTGTTCCCTGTGGAGGAGGTGATCAACCCAGTCGCCTACTGCCTGACTTTTCCTCGCTTGCTACGGGTCCATCCTGTTTTCCATTGCTCCCTCCTGGTTCCTGAATGGCTGGCCTGTCCACTCCACCAACCTGACTCTCCCCTGCCAGCACCATGCGATGGAGAGGGACTTCCTGAGTACAAGGTCGCCAGTGTTCGGGACTCCCAGTGGATAAAAGGGCGGTTCCAGTATCTCATTGAGTGGAATGGTTATGGTCCAGAGGCGTTCACATGGGATGATGCGACTTCCATCCATGCCCCGGCTTTACTGGATGCCTTTCACACACAGTTCCCATCATGGCCACATCTGGACCATTCAGGGGAAGGGCCTTGCGGTGAGGGATAGTGTTGTGATTCACTGGCAACAGGTGCGGATGGCTGAGGTCTCTGACAGTGAGAACTCAGACGAGGGTACTGCATGTGGTACAGGAATGGGGCCAGGACTATTGGAGAGTGGGGTGCTGCCTTCGGAGGTTGTGGAGTCTGGCAGCAGTGACAAAGAGAGACCCGGGGAGCCTGTGCTCAGTGTGTGTGCTCACAGGGCTGCTCGAAGGAAAGAGCAGCTGAAGCAGCACGGGTGACTCAGGAGTAAGGCTGGAAGCTGATGGCCCCTCCCATAAGGGATAAAAGTCAGCCTTCGGGGTTGGCTTCTTTGCAGAAAGCAAGGAAGTTCTTTATGCTCAGAGTTCTCATCCTCCGGTTTATTTTTGGAAACTTCTGGCTTGGGATATTTTGTCATGCCCCTGTCAGAATCTGATTCTGAGGGGTAGGCCGAGCAGCTGACAGGGAGTGGGATGTGGCTCTGTTGGCTGTGGAAGAAACTGGGGAAGGGCACAGTCCAGCTGGGCAGAGCAGGGGAGAGGTAGAGCAAGGCAGACGGAATTCAGAGGAAGATCCAGGCCCACCCCTTCTTCATCCTAGGGCACGCAAGGAGGAATGGAGAAGGGAGCAATGTGAGTTGCATGACTTACGGGGGAGGAAAGGGCCCTGATTCCCTTCATTAGCTGCAGCTGAGAACACAGTGTTTAAATAGGGAGTTTGCGCACAGCAACTTGTTGGAAACAAATAGTGTATTATCTTGTTTTGTCGAGGCTTATCTGGGTTCCTGGCATCTTCCCAACTGTGTGTGTTTTGTTGGCCTTTGAAGTCTGCAATTCCTTATCCTGCCCTGTCCAGTTAATTGCTGTAGCATGGTTTGTGTGAATTTTTATTTTTATTTACAGTGTTTTTTGTTGTCGGACTGAATTTCCTCCACTTAAAGACTGTTCTTGGGAGAGTTTTTTCTCCAGCCGAAGGTAACTGGACATTGGGGGCATTGGAGGTATTAAAAGGACTTTTCTTACTTATGTGCCTTTGTGCCATGCCCTGGGTCATCACATATTTATCTGCAATTAGTCTTTTGTTCTTGGAAGCCTTTCGCAACCTTGAAAGGGCTGGCTCTTATCTGGGACAATTAGTTTGAAATGATTCTTGGCTGTGAATGCGTAGAATTCAGAACGCCGCAGTAAAAGAGGTTTGTTTTGATGAACAATTTGTGTTTGTTTGATTTGAAGGAGGCCTGGGTCAGCACATCATGTGATCTGCTGTCATCAGGGCAGGGGGTAAGAGTTGGGGGTGATTTTTTATTTATTTTTTTCCAGATTTTGTTCTATTGTACTTTATTAATTTATTTGATTCTTTTTGTTAGTTTTTATTATTTTTTGTTTTAAATATTCTGTAAGCTGCCTCGAGTTGCCATGGGCGAATAGCAGCAATATAAATTAAATAAAAATAAATAAATAAATAAATAAATAAATAAATAACGTAAGTAAGTAAGTAAGTAAGTAAGTAAGTCTCTGTCAAGGGGGCAGAATATCATATCTGCCTGGCTCGGGGGGCCTCACAGGCATCCTGCTATAAAAAGAAGGGAGGGTAGGATGAAAGGGGGAAGAAGAAGAAAGGATGAAAGGATGAAAGGGCAATGAAGCTTTGTGAGTATGTGATAGGAAATTGGGAAGGTGGAATGACAGATAAGAAGAACCAGAGCAACTGGATCCTGTTTGTATCAGCATCTCACGGCCAGGCACCCTGAGAAATATGCGTATTATTCCCTAAACATCTCCGAGTTCTCAAAACATCTTGGTGAACTCTGGTTGACTGGAAACGGACTGATCACTGGGGTTGGGGAATGGGCTAGAGACAAACCTCCATATTCTTTTGTATCCAGCAAGTGAGGTACTTTCAGAGCTGGCTTAACTTTACTGCTATCACCATTCTTAGTAAAAGAACCCTTTGCTTTAATCAAATGTAGTTGAACATTTTTCTTTCCTAAGGTATCAGATTGGGGCAAGTCTGACAAAAGCTGTTATCCAAATGAAACTGAACTAAAAAAATCTATGTTTGCCTTAAAAAATTAAGATAGGGTAAGATGTAAGGAGAAGAAAAAAATTACAATCTTATTTTCAAGCAGCAATCATTATCTTGAAATACATCATTATCTATTTTTACTATGTCTTTTACTCACAGTATTGGAAAGGAGAATTGAGATTTTCTACCCTGCAGCTTGAAGATTCAGGCATGTATCAATGTGTAGCAGAAAATATACATGGAATGATTTATTCAAATGCTGAATTAAAAGTTATTGGTAAGTGTATTATTCAATACATTATTATTACATTATTATTCAAGATTTTAGGTAGAAAATACAACAATTGCATTCAGCTGCCCCCTGGTCATGTGACCACATATCAGATGCTCATCAACTCGCCTGCATTTATAACTATTTGCATGTTCCTAGAGTCACATCACCACATTTTATCTTTTTGAACAATCTGAATATTTTTTTCCATGGTTTATTTTCCATAAGTTTATTGCATTTTATGCTGTGGGATTCTTCCATTGAAAACAAATTGATTCCTCATTAGCCTTATACAAACTCCAAGTTTGATCTAAAGGACTTTATTACATATTTAGAGATATGTGGAAAAAATATAAAAATGCTTATTGTACAGTAGAAATTATTTGCATAATTTGTAGTATTTTAAATTGTTATTGTGTTGTTTAATTGGTGTAAAGTTCTTTGGCAATATTTGAAGAATTAGAATTAAACTTGTAGAAACCTTAGTGGCATATACAGGTAGTCCTCGACTTACAACAGTTCACTTAGTGACCATTCAAGGTTACAACAGCACTGAAAAATGTGACTGACTTTTATTTTTACAACTTTTGCAGCATCCTCATGATCATGTGATCAAAATTCAGATGCTTGGCAGCTGGTTCATATTTATGACCATTGCTGTGTCCCAGGCTCATGTAATCCCCTTTTGCGACTTTCTGTCAAGCAAAGTCAATGAGGAAGCCAGATTAAGTCAACGACCAAGTTACTAACTTATCAACTACGATGATTCACTTAACAACTGAGGCAAGAAAGATTGTAAAATGGGGTCAAATTCACTTAACAAATATCTCACTTAACAACAGAAATTTTGGGCTCAATTGTGGTCGTAAGTCAAGGACTGCCTGTATTAAGATAAAAGAGCCTTGGTGGTGCAGGCTGTTAAAACGCCTAGCACTTAGTTCCAGCTGCCTGCAATTAGTGCAGGCTCGAATCCCACCAGGCTCAAGGTTGACTCAGCCTTCCATCCTCTCGGGGTAGGTAAAGTGAGGACCCAAGATAAGCTGACTTTGTAAAAATGCCGCTTGGGGGGGCCAAAAGCCCTAGTAATAAGCAGGCATATACAATAGAACGAAGGCTATTGCTGAGCGCATTGGGTTGGGCTCCAAAAATTGTAAGCCGCCCTGAGTCTCCAAAGAAGGGCGGCATATAAATATGAATTAAAAAAAAAGATAGAGAATTACTTTTTGTTCTGGTGAGTTACAATAAGGATGGAAAACTGTCAACCAATAGTATTTTAAGCATTGGTGTTGATTTTAGTCTGCTGTACCAATTATATCTTTTGTTTCTTTTGAGTCTTTCAACATGAAGAAGGAATACATTGTTTCTTACTTTCTGGATTGGTTAAATATTATTTCTCAAATAAAATTAATGCATAAAATCATTGATCTATTTAAATTCTCTATTTTTGAGAATAGATGCAACAATAATATCTCACAAACTCAACATTATTGTTCAACAGTTTTATTCTGCAAACTCTCTCTAGGTTTTCAGTATAATTGACTATTATATGCTATTGTCAGAAAGAGTGTCTTCAGCAGACATAGGAACATACTGGTAGCATCGTACTGTAAAGTATACATGTCTAATAATTATGTTTTCCCTCACAGTTTTATCTCCAACCTTTGAATTCTACCCAATGAAGAAAGAGGTTTTGGCTGCAAAAGGAGGGCAGGCTATAATTGAGTGCAAGCCTAGAGCAGCTCCTAAACCAAAAATTACCTGGAGTAAAGGGACAGAAATTCTTAGAAACTCAACCAGGTTAGTATTACTACTGAGTATAGTAAATAATCTACAAAGCATTATTTCAGAGTTCAGTCTCAATTTTCTTTAAAAAAAAATTGTGTTTCTACATGGTTTGGCCTGAATATAATTGTGCCACAGAAATGGAAAATTTTATTAAATCAAGAGAATAAATATTTAGGCTAGTTGGTCACATTGGCCTTCTTCATGGTTAAGTTTTGTGAAGAAACATTGTTAAAGGAAAGCAGACCATGCTTTGTTTTCTTCTCTTCAAATTCTGCAGTTCCATCAGTATAGCTAGTTTATTCATTTGAGCTTTGTTCACTGCACAAAGAGGCAATGTGACAAGAAATGAATGAACCCAACACTGTTTGTCATTCAAGATGGTGGTTGCTTTTGAATGAATCTAAAAAAGTGTACAACTATTTTAAGGAGTCTACTCCTTATGGGCAATAAATCTTTAAAGTAGCTGCATTTTTTCTACCTACCTCCCCACATACATTGTGTTTATCTGAGTATTGGGATTAAAACAAAGTAAACCCTTCTGTGTCCTACTAGGGTCATCTGACTGGAGAAAAAAAAGTGTTTTTTTCTCTCTAGTCATACTAGTTCAGCATAAGATAGATAGTTGCCTATATAAAAAGATGTTCCTCCCAAATTTCCCCCATTGAACTGCTGTGTAATATTGGAAGGCCTGTTTGTTCTGATTGGGCAATTGGGTAACTCTCCCTCTTTCCTGGAGTTAAGCAGCAGAATGTGAACAAATGGCAATGATTATTATAGGTATGAAAAGACTTTGTGTAACTGGCAGCAGAGAAAAAAAAGTGGAATGTGTAATGCCATACTTCCATTTCCATCCACATTTTCTTATTATTCTATTGTTGATTCTCAAGTTTCTTAACAATTGCTTTTTCAATAGGATACATATATGGTATGATGGCAGCCTAGAAATTATTAATGTTACAGCAGTAGATGCAGGCAATTACACCTGTTTTGTGGAAAATAACAAAGGCAAAGCTAACAGTTCTTCTGCTCTTATAATCACAGGTAATTTCAAACTTCTCTAAATCCTCAAATTTAAGTATAGCATGGACTTCAGATTACGTATTGAAATCATTTTCAATTTTCTAAATAAATCTGGGTCAATTTGATAAGCCTATTAATTTAGACATTGTATATAACAAAATAATATATTTTCTTATATCTTATCTCTGATTCTGATTACTGACATTTTGTATGTGGATCACTGAGCTTACACTTTACAGAAGAGTAGCTGTATTAATCTATAGCAGAGGTCCACAACCATTGCTGTTTGGTAGCCTGTCTGCAGGGGAGAGGGGAAGTGAGTTGCATGAGTGGTGGGCCAGTGCATACAAGTGTGGATGCAGCCCTTGTACAAGTGGACTGGCGCATAGGCATGCAGCTTGACTTGTGTGAGTGGTGGGATGTTGCGCACATGCATGAGTGCCTGCCAGCCTACTGTTTGCGCAGGTTAAGCTGTGCACACACACTTCAGCCAGCTACTCACACTCAATTCCAAATAGGCGATGGCCCAGTAGTGGGCTGCGGTCCAGGGATTGGGAGATTCCTGTCTAAAGCAAAGAATCTTGTGACAATTGGCACTTTTATTATATTTCTTGAACTATAGGCTGCTTCATTAGATGCACTCATATATTAAAAGTTAAGACCAATACATAGATATTTATTTGTATATATAAGTGAGAGGAAGAATATTTTATGTCAAAGACATAATAAAAATGATTTATATTGGAGAACAATTTGCACTAGTCAAATAGAAATGAAATAATTATTTCTTCAGAGTAATATATCACACATATGGAAGCATTATGTTATAGTATTTTACATAACTTTAAGCTAGATCTGAGTCACATAATTTTAAACATGATTAAGTTCAAACCATAGGCACCTAACCATTGAACAAATGACAGTTTATAGCACTATTATTCAAATAATACTGGAGTATTTCATATAAGTTACTTTAAATATTATTGAGCAATAGGAAATATTTTGTGCACATTCTTTGTAGTACTAAGAATAGAATCTCATGTACTCTTATACAAAAATAGCAATTTGAGTATTTTATTTATAGATAAATTCATTTAATTCTGAACTTCCATGTTATACTAATTACATTGCAGTTACTTAACCTGTTTTTTACTTATGTACCCTGCAGTATATTTATATGGTACAAACATGACTTTGCACCACCAAATTTAGTTTGAGGATGATTTGAATATACTGTAATTCATCCTACATTTTTACTGAAGAAATATTACCCTTGTTGACACAAATGCAAATTTTCACTCACACTTTATTAAAGTCCCTAGAAGTATTAAATTTCTAGAAGTAACCACTTACAAAAATTTAAATATCTGCTGCTTATATTTGAAAATTAAATTTGTAGAAATAATTTCTTGCAAAAATTTAAATATCTGCTGCTTATAATTGCTGCTTCTAGTCTCAGCTGTGATCTGGGACATTATTCTAAAGGAATTCCTGGCAAGAAATTAGTAATTGCATGATAAATTCACATGATAGTGCCACCACTGGATCATTCTCTCATCAATTGGATGAGGTTTGTTATTTGGGTGGGTCCCCAAATATGAATAATCTTTGACATAAGTTGTTACAGTAATTTTTACTTTTGATCCTAAGATTGGCCTGGAACTGTAATTTATCATGCAATTACTAATTTCTTGCCAGGAATTCCTTTAGAATAATATCCCAGATCACAGCTGAGACTAGAAGCAGCAATTATAAGCAGCAGATATTTAAATTTTTGCAAGAAATTATTTCTACAAATTTAATTTTCAAATATAAGTAGCAGATATCCATGAAAGGTTAAATAAAAACCAATTTTTCCTATGTTCAGAAAATGAAAACTGTATCAGAATTTGCAAAGGAAAGAAAGACCTACCAAAACACCTCAAATTTTAAAAAACGTTTTACCTATATCTCTTTTGCTATTGAAATACAGTTATCCATAGTAAAGTTGTATATTTTTCAGGTTTTAAGTAGATCAGAGCCTCAACTGTTGCATATTTAATGACTTGCTAATATATAACCACATTCTTTGTGTTAACTGCAAAGCTGCAACAAGGATAACATTAGCGCCAACTAATGTTGATGTCACTGTTGGATTGAATGCTACCATGCAATGTCTTGCATCCCATGATCCTTCTTTAGACCTGACTTTTATTTGGCTCTTAAATGGATATCCAGTGAATGTTGATAAAGAGAGTGATTATTATGAAAGATCTATCATGGTGAGTTGCCTCATATTTCTCTGTTGACTTATTTACATTTGGGTGGTGTGATTATTTTTTCTTGGTATTTTAGAGAAAGGAAAAGAGGGAATAATTATTTTGAAGTGTTTTCCCCCCATATTACCATTTACTCCAGAAGAAAGAAAAGTTACCATCTTAGAAGAAAAGAAAGTTACTGTCTAATGAGCCACAATGTTATAACCACCTATAAACTTATTGTTCATAAATTTATTACTAGCACTCCAGCATCAAAACAAGTTATTCCAAAAACTGCTTATTTTTAAGCAATAGAGAATGTTGTTTATACATAGCGATGTCTTCTTTCAAAGTCTTTCCTGCAACTAAAAATGAAAAACTGCACTTGGGTCAGCAGAATGATTGATATTAATCAGCCCCACTATGATGAATCCAGGCCACTGTGTTCAATGTCAGACCACATATATTATTTATTTATTGCATTTATAGTAACTGTCATTTTTGTTTTGGCAAAGCCTTGGAACATTCATTTCTTGTGTTTCCATGGCTACTAAAGAACCTCTCAATGTGCTGCTTTGAGTACACTATGGAAATAGAACTGTCCCACCTGGTGTGTTTGTTTTGAGCCAAGATATTAAGATTCCCTCCAAAAATAAGAAATTGAACGGGTGGGCAAGCACACAAAGTTTCTTGTTTATTTCCCACTTTGTGGAATACCGTGTCTCCAGAAATATGGAATTTTAAAGAAATAATTATATGAATTATATTAAAGATCTAAATGTAAATGTTGCCTACTGGTAGCCTGGATTCTGTGTTGTGTTTTAACTGATAATAGTTCTACTGTGTTTCTCAGAAAATAAGACTGGGTCTTATATTTATTTTTGTTCTGAAAGACCCATTAGGGCTTATTTTCAAGGGATGTCTTATTTTTTTTTCACATACAGGCGAGTGTGGGGGCTGACGGGAGTGGGTACAGCTATCAAGATTCCAAGTAATATGTCCCCTGAAATAAAATCCAAGGCATCCATTTTCTTTAAAGTCTGTTTATTAGGAACATATCAAATTGGCAAGGACTTGGTGTAATTCCAACTTTGGCCAGATTCTGGAATTACACCCAGTAAAAAGCAAAAGTTTGAAACTTCCCCCAGAGTCACAATCTCCAATCAATTCTCAGTCCATCAGTCCAGTGACTCCAAACTCCACCTTCCTCCAGCTGCAGGCATCTTCTCTGTTCCCACAGGAAAAAAATGCCATCTAAACGTAACATTCCCCCTTTATCTCTATAACTCCCTTTTCAACAGCTAGAGAGTGGCGAGCCTGAGTACTTTTAAATTCCTTTGCTAAAGAAGTCTAAAGAAAGTCTAAAGAAAGCTAAGAAAAGAATAGACTTTCTACAATAAAATATGGCTACACATATGTCATCTTTAGGATTGACAGGCTGCCCCCCTTCGAGCGAAAAGAACTTCCTGCAAAGAGATAGCCACAATAGATTAGTTAAATTCTAACCTCCCCTGCCACCTCCAGGAGCCCCCTTAGGCTTCTGAGGAATCCTCTCATGAAAACTGAGAGCCTCATTCTCCACCACCTTTGGGCTGAGCACCAGCTTGTATGCCCCTGCTCCTGGCTGCCTTTGGCCTCTGCCTCACCTGCAGTTGCTCTCCCGCTGGCTGCTGCTGCCACCTCGCCTTCTTACTGGCCTGGCGCTAAGCCCCAGCTGCTACCCAGGAGCCTCTACTGAGCACTGTCCCAGCATGAGAAGCAGGCTGTGGTCCACAACCAGACCAACTATCTCCCACTGGAGCTGCCCCATGCACCTCACAGGCTGGATGGTGCTCCCCTGCCCTGCACAGCTTCTGCAGGTGTCTGCAGGTGGAGGAAGGCAGCTCCACCACTATCCCGCCACCTGTCTTGTCTTACCATCCTCACCAGGTAGAGGGAGTGGCGATGGCAGCTGCCAGCAGCAGAGCAGCCACAGGTGAAGGAAAGGCCGAAGGCAGCCCCCACGCCTGCCTCACACTGCTGGCACAAGAGCTGCAGCACCCACCAGGGTCAGGGCCTGAAGAGCCTGAAGAGTGCCTGGCTCAGTCCATAGCCCAGCGCCTGCAGCAATGAGTAGGCATTCAGGCTGGTGCTCAGCAGCCCAAGTCAGCAGTGGGCAAGGCAGTGTGGGAAGCATGGCTACACTGGCAGCCACTAGCGAAGGGGCCCTGGTGGGCCTGTGGCCAGCAAGGCACTCCAGAAGTCATAGATCTGGGCTGACTCGCCCCATGGAAGGCAGGAACAGCCCAGTAGGGTGGTCGAGAGCAGTGTGACCAGGAGGACAAAGAGCACCATGAGGCCAGCAGTAGCACGGGCAGCTGCTCAGCAGCCAGCAGGGTTTCTGCCACAGCTGAGTAGTATCTCAGCAGTATCAGGGCCAGGAGGCAGGGTGGACAGAGGGTAGATTCACCGAGAGCTTTGTCCACAGGCACTTCGAGAGCAGTAGCAGGATGTTGGTCAGAGCTGAGCTCAGACAATTTGCACAGCAACCACACAGCCAGCGCGGGGAGCCATTTCTGCCTCCACCCATCAGACTGGCCAAACAGCAGCCCCCAGCAGCAGCAGGTGCTGCAGGCCCAGCAGCTGGGCCTCAGGGCCGGCCAGGCAGCAACATGGCTTCTGAAATTGATCCAGGGAAGAACCGATGGCTGAGGAGCCACTTTCTTCCCTTTCAGCCCCTTCTTCAGTCGCTGAAAGAGCCAAGCAGCAAATCCCCAGGGAGAAAAGAAGATGGGGGGGGGAGGAGGAGAAATCTTCCTCCCCACACAGGTGAACCCAAATGACTTTGAGCTGGCCACATTTCCACAGGCAACCACAATACTAATGTAAATGCATCCATCTGGCTTGAGGCTTATTTTGTGGGTAGGTTTTATATTACAAGCAGGCTGAAAAGTCATGCTAGGGCTTATTTTCTGGCCGAGTTTTATTTTCAGGGAAACACAATATGTGTATTCATATAAATCAGTCTATGTGGAATTAATCGAGAATCAAGCTGTATATTATAGTAATTAAATAATGTGAAACTTTCTTATTTTCTGTCCTTGGGGTTGTCCAATTTTCAGGAATATATGTAGAAGGTATCTCTTCTTTTCAACCACTTTTTTTTTCCAAAATCACTTCCACATTTAACTCAACAGTTAAAGAAAGATAGAAAGCTTCCATTGGACCAGCTGAAGCATTTTTCCTGACTACAGTAATCATGGGGACGGAATGTTCATTTTGGAAATGAACATTAAAATATTAATTCCATCTGCACAGTTGTTCCAGTGCAGATTTGAACCTAAGCTTAGACCTTATTTATTGTAATGGAATTTCAGGGGGGAGGGTTGCAACATGTCTGCTAAACTAATGATAAGAGCTAGAATTTCCTAAGACAGGAAAATAAATTATAATATAGAACATACTGTATGTTATCCTACAGAATTGAGATTAGTTTTTGATTCATACAGCCATATGATTCACCTAGTTACACAATGGTTCGTACATTTTTTTCTCTTTTAATTTATTCCAATCTGATAGTTCTGAAGAACTGATAGTTCTGAAGAACTGATAGTTCTGAAGAACTATCATATGGGAATAAATTAAAAGAGGAAAAAACACATCATATTGTGAGTTTAGGATTCTGCATGAACAATTACTAGTAGATCATTGGACTGTTATGACATTTTTGCTAAGTTCTTGACAGATTACTTACTATCCTCCTGAATAACTATTCTCTGTTGATTTCTTCAAAAGCACATCCAAACCCAAAGACTCCAGGGCTGGATTTTCCTATGTAAAAATAATAGAAAATTTAATTATAAAAACTTTTGGAACAACCACAGTTGTGAACAGGGGTGGGATTCTACCAGTTCTGTCCAATTCTATAGAACCCCTTGTTAACTTTCTAAGCAGTTTGGAGAACCAGTAGTTAGAAACAATCTCCTTTTGTTTTTTTCCCCACCCTTATTACATTCTTGCCAGCACGCCTAGACTTCCTGTCTCCAGAGCTTCTAAAGCTTGGCTTTCTTAAAGGGGAAGGGTTGTTTTAAGATTTTTACACTGCTGTTGGGAGGAAATACTTCCCTGGACAATCAGCACTTTGAAGAAATAATTGAATAATTAAGCAAAGCTTTTAGTGACAGGGAACCAAGATGAGTGACATTCAGCAAGGCTTCTTGGCTAACTAGAAAGATTGACATTCAAACATGAGTTTACAAACCCTTTCTGAATTTTGGTCTAAAACTGGGTTTTGGTGAAGGTTAATTCTGTGCTTGATGTTGTTTAATCCTGTGTTTATTGATGGGATAATTTTCCCTATTCAGCTTCAAGAAGCAACAGCTACTGTTGTGATTTAATTATTTGTATTGTGTTTGAATTTTTTCCTGCCTCATGGTTTCTTTTTCTATCTGGGGAGGGGGGGTCTTCCTTCACTGCTTTAGTGAAGGCACTGTCCTTTTGGGGTATACTTCCAAGAGGCAGGATGCAAGCTTGGCACTGATTTTTTTTACTGCCTTTCTGAGGGGCATGTGACCTTTCCTTAAATCTGGATGATTTCCTTAGGATATCGTGTGAGGTGAGTGAGACCAGCTGGTATCTTTAAGTGGTGCAAATGGATCTAAGGATTGCTTTTCCTGGGTGTGCTTTTTCTGGAGGGCTTAAATGACCTCTCTGCTAAAGGGTTTCACTTTATGAGCAAGAGTTGGCTGCTGATAGTTATCATTGCATTTTAACTATTTTAATTCCTCAAGGTGCTGTGGCACCCTGCCTTATTTGTAACTCCGGCTTGCAGGTATTTTTAATCTAATGATTGGTATTTAGGGCAGCTTTTTGCAAGCAAAGAAGCTTTTTGTATTTTTGTACAGGTAATCCTTGACTTACAACAGTTTATTTAGTGACCATTCAAAGTTACAATGGCACTGAAAAAAGTGACTTATGACCATTTTTCACACTTATGACCGTTGCAGCATCCCCACTGTCAGGGGTGGGATTCTACCGGTTCGGGCCGGTTCGGAAGGACCAGATGTTAATTGTACATCCAGTTCTGCGAACCAGTAGTTCCAAAGGCCAGCTGGCCCCGCCAACCTGCCCCTCTCCTTCCAGAAGTCGCCATGCGCCTGGTTCTGGCTCCCAGGTAAGTGGAGGCTTGCAAAGCCAAAATCGGGGCGTGGAGGGGAGTGGATGTGGGGGGGCACGGGGATGCCCCCCTGCCCCTTCCCCCCCACCCCCCCACCCCCTCCTCCGGCGAGCTGTTTTGGGTCTCCTGAGGCTCCAGGGAGAGGCAAACTAATCACCTAATTGAACAGCCCATTTTTAGCATAGCAAGCCTCCCTGGAGCCTCAGGAGATGCAAAATGGTGCACAGGGGGAGGGTGCAGGGGGGATGCGCTGAAGGGGTGGGGGGTTCCCCCCACACCCTCCCCCACACGCACCATTTTGGGTCTCCTGAGGCTCCAGGGAGGCTTGCTATGCTAAAAATGGCCTTTTTTTTTTTTGCTTTGGGGGAGTGCAGAAGGAGTGCTGCCTGACACACACCCCTGGCCATGCCCACCCAGCCGGTAATTAGGGCAGAGAGTGGGCTGCTCAATTAAGTGATTAGTTTGCCTCTCTCACCTGAGGGCTGCCTGCTCTCCCTCCCACCAGCCGGCATGTAAGGGCTTCATTCAGTTTGTTCCTGCCCTCAAACAGTAAAGGTTCTCCAGCACCTGGGCTTGCAATTGGCTTGAAACAACTGTGTTCCAGGTCCTTCCTCCTCCTGCTTCTTTTGTTATGCCTGCTTCTGCCTCCTCCTCCTCCTCTTCCTCCTCCTGCTTCCTGTTTCTCCTGCTACCTCTTCTTCCTTCTTGTTCCCCACTTTCCTCCTCTCCTTCTACCAGCATTGCAACTGGGCTTGTGTTCCCTTCCTGCACCTCTCCAAGTTTGCAAGACAAACACGCAGCAGCCCAACTTGCAACCACGTGCTTTCCCAAAGCCTTGTTGGAGGGAAACAAGGTATGTGTCGCCTTCAGTGCTGGGTCTCCAAGGGAATCACTGTCTTGTTTGCACCAAGACTGCTGAGTGCTGACCGAGTATCTCTCTGCCTCTGCCTCTGCCTCTCCCCTCCTTCTCTCTTTTGAATGGTTTTGTCAGCACTTCCTCAACCTGCTGGATCTTCTGTTTATTTTGCTGGAAGGGTGAGTAAGAATTGTCTCTTCTCCCCCCCCATTTTCCCCCACACTCTTAGAAGAAAGTCACAGGTCTAATCTGGAAGAGAATCACTGTGTTGAACCATTGAAAAGTGCAGGTGGTGGTCATTTACCCTCTTCCTGCTTTCCCTGTCTTTGATTGGGGGTTTTCTCTGGAACAAAAGCAGAGAGCCTCTTCCAGTGAAGATTTCTCTGTGTCTTCTAGTTTTCCTCCAGAACAGAACAAAAAAGCCTCTTCCTGTGAAGGCTTTTCCAGTTCTTTATTCTGATTTTCTCCAGGAGCAAAATAAAGCCCTTTCTAGTGAAGTCTTCCCTGTGTGTTTATTCTGATTTTCTCCTGGATTGGAGCAAAATCATCTGGTGGCAGGCTTTAAGTAACAAACCCACATTTATTTTACTCCATGCATGGCCCTCTCACCATTTAATTTATACTCCTGTTTGTGCTTCTTTCCCAAACTGTATACTTTTCTCCACCCGCTTCCCTCCCCACTTCTCTCTCTCTCTCTCTCTCTCTCTCTCTCTCTCTCTCTCTCTCTCTCTCTCTCACACACACACACACACACACACACACACAGGTCCATGGTAAAATTGTCTTCCATGAAATCAGTCCCTGGTGCCAGAAAGGTTGGGGACTTCTGAGTTAGGCCATGCAGGAGAGCCCTTTTAAGGATTATGTATTAATAGAAAAGTAACTAACTTAGCTCTGATCCTAAACCAGGGGTCCCCAAACTTGGCAACTTTAAGACTTGTGGACATCAACTCCCAGAATTCCTCAGGCAGCAGAGCTGGCTGAGGAATTCTGGGAGTTGAAGTCCACAAATCTTAAAGTTGCCAAGTTTGGAGACCTCTGTCCTAAAAGCTAAAGCTGCTGCATATAAAAAACAGAGGAGCTCTGATCAACTATCACAGCCACATTTTGGATCTGAGTGGAGGTCCTGGGAAAGGTGTCAGAATAATACTTAGAAGGGACCTTGGGGGGAACCCTACACCATTTCAGAGAAATGGCTGTCCAGTCTTTTCTTTAAAATCTCCAGTGTTGGAGCACCCAGAACTTCTGGAGACAAGCAGGTCCACTGGTTAATTGTTCTCACGGTCAGGAAGTTTCATCTTAGTTTTACGTTGCTTCTCTATTTGTTCAGTTTCCATCCACTGCTTCTTGTTTTGCGTTCTGCTTCTTTGGAAAATACATTGCCCCCCCTTCTTTCTGGCAGCCCCTTAAAAACCTGTTGCCTATCACACTCTTGGGCAAAGCATGTGAGCCATTTCCTCCTTTCAGTGGTCCATGAAAGTACATCTATATTATGTAGATAATAAAGTCAAAAAATGGTGAAAGATAGAAAACACTTCTGGTTTTGACCCTCCCCGAGGACAGACCTCTCCGCGATTGTCCGCGGCCTGGTTTGTGCTTCGGCGTTGGAGAGCCCCGATCTTTGAGATCTGGGGCAGAAGCTGCCTCGTAGGGGTGGCGGAGGAAGGGGAGACCGTCAGCCAGGTGGAGGGGAGTCGCAAATCCCCTCCCTGGACTGGCACAGCTCCCTCCCAAAGACACCAGAAGCGGTGGTCTAATGGCCACCCCGAAGGGGAGGATAAGACTAGAAGAAGCATTGGGCAGGAGAGAGTTAAAGAAGCAGACAGCATGAAATACGCGAATAAATAATCAACTGGAAATTACCCTCTGGATTAACACTACAAAGCATTCTTAAGACAGAATTCAGCTGCGAACTGAAAGAGGTTTAAAGAAAAAGGTGTGAATTCTTTGTGAAAGCGACGAGCCGAGAGAGGTAGAAGCCATAAAGAAATTACACAGCCTCTCCGGATGAGTATATTTTGATTTCATTTAAGCATTAATTTAAGCTGATTTATAGACTGCTAAAGACTGTTAAGGAGGAAATGTATACCAATTGGATCCTTTTTGTGGATTGTGTGGCTTGAAAAGCTCTGAATAACTGGGAAGGAAAAGAAAAGAGGAGCTGTGGATTTGTTAGAACAAAGAGCGCCACCTGAGTCAAACTTAACTTGACTTTTTTCTTTAAAGAACCTGTCTCCTAAAATACAAAGAAAACTGACATAATAAAATAAGAGTTTCCGATTTCGTTATGGACTTGGTATTGGACTAACTGAGGACTAAAAGCTGAGAAGAAAGAAACAGAAGCCAGGTTTTTTTGGGAATCAACTTTAAAGACATCAATTGGATTAAATAAAAAATTGTAAAATTAAATAAAAAATTTCAGGCACTAAAACTGGAAGTGGGTAAAATTAAGAAAACCTTGCAGGAAAAAGGTGAAACTTTTGGCCCTGTTTTTAAAATTCTTGAAGAGGCAGTTGCAGAGTATGAACAACAAAGTATAGAAGAAGAGGTGGAGCAAATTCCAGAAGGGGCCATCTTTAACTATTATCATCAAGAACAAAGGAATCCAGAGGGAAAGAGGAAAAGAATTGGGAAAAATACGAGGGTTGAGAAATTGAGTAAAGAGGGAAATATCTGGAAAATAAAAAAAGGGGAAAAGAATCAGCAGAAATTTGAAGGGTGGAAGATAGTCAAAAAGAGAGAAGGGGTTAAAAATTGGAGTGAAATAATAAAAGGGGAAATGTTAGGGGATGGAAGGCAGAAGAAACAAGATCTGGGAATAAAGGAATATGGGAAATTTGAGAAAATGGGAGTAAACTTACACAGAGATAATGGTTGAATAACCTTGGGAGAGGGGGTTCTGCAAGGTGTAGGGGAACAATATAGATAAATTTTTAGTTGTGAAAAGGGGACATAGAAGATGGATGTGTTATTTTTTTGGTAAAGCTCTCCTCCTTTATGTATAAGAAATAAATATAATGAACATATGGAATATGATTATTAAATATATTGATTTTTTTCTCTTCTGAGGATTGGAATGCTGATTTTCTTTTTCATTTCTCTTGATTTAAGCATGAATGGAATAATTAATAAATGTAATAGTATAGGAGGAGATTTGAAGGTGAAATTGGCATTAGGGTTGACTAATTGTTATTTCATTGATAATGGAATTTTATGCTCTTTATTACCTATAAAGATAATTGTAATAAATAATGAAATATGTTTATTGAACACATTGAAATATCTTAAATATATTAAAATAAATGAAATTATATAGGAGGAGAGATGAAATGGAGTTAACATCAGGGCCTATTAAATGAGTAGATTAATATGTCCTTTTTTTCTCCTGAAACTGTAGATAAACTTTATGAAATTAAAATTAAAAAGGGGAAACCATGCAGAACCTGATTTATATGTGTTATATAATCTTAAATGGGATTAGTAATTTTAATGTGTTAGGTAATAAAATGTTAATATTTAATGGAAGAATATGTAACTCAAAGGTGGTGCACTTAAATTATTTCAGGGGGGAAAAACCAATTTATAGAAGGAGTGTTATAAATTAGAATTTAAGAAGAATATACAAATGTGACAGCCAAAAGTATTAAAATATAATAATTATGAAGTTAATATATGTGAATTAAATGATGAGATAAACATTTGGAACAATATGATAAAATAGAAAATATATAAAAACATTGTTAAGATAAGAAATTGAATATAAAAACTGAATGTGTAGTTATGGTCATATTTGTATGTATATGTCAAACCTGTAATCATGCTGTTTACTGAAAGAGACGTTAAAATGTGGAAAATTGAATAAAACTTGTTTAAAAAAATGGTGAAAGATAAGTTGAGGCTGGGTGTGACAAGGAATGACTGGGAAGGGAGGGGCCAAGCGAGGCACCCCTTGATGTGAGTGACATTGAGTTGGTCATGCCCAGCCACTTATGTGACCACCAAGCCATGCCCAGCCAGTCATGTGACCAGCAAGCCACATCCACCCAGTCACATGACCACCAAGCCACACCCACCAACTAAGCCACGCCCACAGAACCAGTTGTTAAAAAAACTGAATCCCATCCCTGATTGTGAAGTTTGGAAGATATCATCATATTTATTCTTGCCTTAAGAGGATAAGCTGTTCCAAAGGAGAACTCCCATAGAGAAGTCTTGCTTTATTTTTTTTTTAACCTTACTCCTTATGCAAGGATGTTCTCCCTTGAAACAGCAGATCAGAAGTGCTGCATTGGTTTACTTTGTATTTTCCAGCTGTCTCTTCCAATGAATCTACAATGCATGCTCAGAGGCTTATTTTAATGCTCATGTTTCTATCTTGCATTTTGATTTTAAAAAATTAAATGCATTGGGAAAATGTTTGATGTATATCAAGAAACCTTACTTAATGAGTAACATTGGCTTGAAGGTGCACACACACACATAATTGGAAAATGTAGGCTGTTTTAAATATAGTGCCAAACAACATGGTTGCCTCATGAATGAACATTTATATCCTGGACATGGTACTGTAGATTACTGAGGAAACTTCACTTTTTACTATTGAAAAACATTAAGACTCCTAGTGATAGGTTTTGTTTTTTAAATGTGCTCTTCTTTTCTAATGCTTCAATAAACAAATTTTAAATGAACATTACAATAACCCGCACAAATCTTTTATTTCCCTCTTCCTCACTGGGATCCCGAATACCTTGAAATAAGTGAATAATCTGGAATGAATTAGGAATAATGAAGCAGCAAAAAATTAATTCCAGAATAATAGTTAAAATCTGTTTTGTTTTGCCACATTACTAAATATTCTTTTATATATATGAGAATGTGATTGAGGAGCTTATTAAAATGCATATTTAAGCAATATATTTTGGGAAAATCTATACTTTTTGTATGGCTGTGTATTATAAATGTTGATCACTCTGTTTCCAAATATTGGATGGTCAGTATCGGATTTAAGGTTACTTCCATGTAGATTGTAATTGAGAGACATCTACAGAAATAAAACTTTCACTATGTCAGTAGGTCCTTTGCAACAAGTGATACAAATACTTAAGGTTGGTATTCTGCCAAAAAGAGGAGATAATAATTTAAAAAAACATTTTATTGTTCATAATACAAATTATTATATTGATACATAATATCAATTTATGTTGTAAGATTAAATACTGCTGCATTTGAAAATAATATCTGATTTCACAATTTTGAATGTGTACTTTAAATACAATATAATTAATTGATATAAGGTATATTTATATTATTTTTAAGAGCTATAGGCAATTCAGAAATAGATGTCTTATTTATTTTACTGATTTATTTTTTTAGAAAACTTTATTTTTAGGAGTATTTTGACTTCTATAGGGAATTCAAATTTAAAGGACTGTTACAGATTTTTTTCTGATTTGTAGATAAAAGACAATGGTGAACTTATTGTCAAGAATGCCCAGTTGCGCCATGCTGGAAGATACACATGTGTTGCTCAGACAATTGTTGATAATGCCACAGCTTCAGCGGATCTTGTTGTGAGAGGTAAAATATTTTCTTGATTTTTTTAAGTTAAGCTATTCCCACATTGGGGACGGGGTGGGTGGGAGAGTATATAGCAGTGGTGGGATTCAAAAATTCTTACTACTGGTTCTGTGGGCATGGCTTTCCTGGTGGGCATGCTTGGTGGTCATGTGACTGGGTGGGCGTGGCAACTCAATGTCACTCACATCAAGGGGTGCCCCTCCCACCATTCCTTGTCACACCCAGCCTCAGCATATCTATAGTTCTTTAAAAATGTTGTTCACCTTTTTTTGACTTTATTATCTACATAATATAGATGTATTTTCATGGACCACTGAAAGGAGGAAATGGCTCACATGCTTTGCCCAAGAGTGTGATAGGCAACAGGCTTTTAAGGGGCTGCCAGAAAGAAGGGGGGGTAATGTATTTTCCAAAGAAGCAGAACGCAAAACAAGAAGCAGTGGATGGAAACTGAACAAAGAGAGAAGCAACGTAAAACTAAGATGAAACTTCCTGACAGTGAAGTTTAACCAGTGGACCTGCTTGTCTCCAGAAGTTCTGAGTGCTCAATCACTGGAAGTTTTTAAGAAAAGACTGGACAGCCATTTCTCTGAAATGGTGTAGGGTTCCCCCCAAGGTCCATTCTAAGCAGTGGTGGGATTCAAATATTTTTACTACCAGTTCTGTGGGTGTGGCTTGGTGGGCGTAGCAGAGGAAGGAGACTGTAAAATCTCCAGTCAGAGGTGGTATTTGTCAGTTCTCCAAACTACTCAAAATTTCCGCTACCGGTTCTCCAGAACTTGTCAGAACCTGCTGAATACCACCTCTGCTTCTAAGTGTTACTCTGTTATTTTGCCACCTTTCTCAGGACCTCTGCTCAGATTTTGGCATCCTCAGTTTTCCTGCCTGAGCAGGGAGTTGGACTAGAAGTCCTCCCAAGTCCCTTTCAACTCTGTTATTCCTGAGCTAAATAGCTAAGAGTTAAAGAGCTGCTTCTAGACTTCATTTTTTAATAAGAATTTTAGAAACCTGCAGTTGAAAGTTCTTCAAGTCTTCTTACCCTGAAGACCCAATTTCATTTGAAATTTAATCCCAAACTGATTGCCCTTCTCCAAAATGCCCTCCCAAGAAGCCACATCTCCCTCTCTCCCTCTCAAGAGATCTAAAAGGGGGAGAAACTACAGTATTACTGGCATTAATCATCTTTCCAAGAACGTGTACAAGAGTCTCAACAGAAAATATAAGCAAGAGCCAGCAAATATTAACATATTACTCACAAATCCCTCCTGGAAAATCAGTATTGATTTTCAGTTCTAATTTAATATTTCCCAAATGCAATCCTTTGTAGAACAAACAAACAAAAAGACATAAAATCAGATTGGCTATCCAACCCATACATTTTTACAAAAAGGCAGATCCAATTCAATTTAAAGGCACTTAGTCCTATCCATATTTACAGAGAGACTTCACCAGTTGAACTGCTAAACCAATATAGGTGCAGAAATATTTCAGTCATAATTTCACATATAAAATAGCCATTTGTGTAATAAAACCTGCATATTGTTCAAAACAGTAATTAGTATTATGGCTGATGTTTATTAGCAAGCCTAAAAGTCAAAGATCACTCAGGGACATGAGGAAATAGCCATCTTGATCAAACCATGGTTAGCATCTCTAAAAAGACTTTGCATACTTCTTTTTCTAATCACTTTTTAAAACTGAAACTTTTGTAAAATTATTAGAAAGTTTTGGGTCCGCACATTTTACTTTACTGTTTTTTCAATCTTCGGTAAAGGAAAGTGTTACTTACAAGTTTAAGAACTTTAAAAAATTTGGGAGTGGATAAGCAGCAAAAAGATTATTTTTTATTTCAAAAAGTAAAACTGGACTAAATAAATTTGAAATAAGATTCTGGATTTAATTGTAAAGAATTCTTCCTATGGGAAATTCTTTGTTTTGAATTTTCTTTAATAACAACTAAAATGAAAATTTAAAAATCAGAGAATAGAGGGAACTAAATATCACAACTACAAAAATTACAATTTTTTTACAAAAATTACAAAGGACGCATAAACTGTACAATTACAGAACGAAGCAAAATATTTTAACATTGGACATATTGATGAATATTTTTGAACAGTGAACTCAGACATTAATTTTAACAGAGCCCACAGAGACATCTGCCTCAATGGAAACACTATGTCTAAGAGATGTTATGGAAGGGGAACATATTTTACTTGACAAGATAGAGACTGATTTGAAAGTGAATTTACAGAAGAAAGGCTACAAGAATGACATGGAAAAAGATGTTGTACTGGACATTTAAAAAAAAGCAACTGATGTCTTAATATTTGAAGGGATATACAAACAATAAATGAAGAGAGTGACTTACATAATTTCCCTGTAATGGATTTACAAAATAGGCTTATTAAAGCTTTGAATTTTTTTGTGAGAAGGGACATAGAAAAATGAAAATAAATCAAGTTCTAGGACATTATTTGAATGGACTAAAGTTGAAGATTGTTAGAAGAAAATATAGGAAGGAATATAAAATTGGCATACCTGATCAAGGTTAAAATAGATATGTTGGTATCTCTGGTAACCCTTAATGGGTTTTTTTCTGATCAGGACTGAAATGCTGAGCCTGTAAGAATTTGTTTATAGATAAGAGATAGGATTCAAGAAAAAGAGATCATATTGTGTATTTTAAGACAGCGGTCCCCAACCTGACCCGGTGTGGAGGGTGGGCATGTGAGTGGCAGGCACATGCACATATGTATGCACAGTTCCATGGGTATGAGTGATGGTATGCACGCCCTCCACTTATGCGAATGGAGCTTTGCATGCAAGAGGAGGGTGCTTGTGCTCATACATGAAGCTCCACTCACACGAGCAAAGGGCCATTGCACTCGCGCATGAAATCTCCACTCGTACAAATGAAGGGTGCTTGAGAGGAGGGCACTTGAGCTCATGCATGAAGCTTCCCTCACACAAGCAGAGAGTGCTCACGTGCGATGCTTCTTTCCAGCGAAAGAAGCTTCCCCACGAGTGGCCTCTGCTCAAGCTCCCCCTGCTTGTGCTAGGTGAATTTGTGTAAATGCCCGCCACTCAAGTGCCTGCCATTCGTGCGAGTGGAGCTTCATGCATGAGTGGAAGCACCCTCTGCTTGTGTGCGAAGCTCCATTTGCCTGAGTGGAGGGTGTGCACATGCACCACTGACTCCAGTGGAGCTTTGTGCATGCATGCTTGCCATTCAGAAGCTGCCCCCGCTGTCTGCTTGCAACAAGTGTGTGAGATTTGTATGAGACCAAAACTATGGTGTTACTGTATAAAATGACCTTTCCAATCTAGTATTCCCTAGTATTGTTCAGTGGCCAACATTTTATTTGACCATGCTACCTGAGATTTTGCAGATTAAATTTTAATATGTGAGAATAGTAGATTACAGAAAGTTGTGATGAAATAATTTAACTCAGTTAAATATGATACAGTTTAAAACATTTTCTCACTTTTTGACAAGATGATATCATAATTTTTCATGGAAATATTTTTCAGGACCCCCAGGACCTCCTGGTGGACTCAAAGTAGAAGATATTAAAAATACATCTGTAATTCTTACATGGAGCCGTGGGATAGAAAATCATAGTCCTATATCAAATTACACTATTCAGTCCAGGACTTTTCTGTCCGAGTATTGGAAAGACATGAAAACAGGTAAGAATCTTAGGAAAAAACCCTCGGAGCCTAAATAATAAAATATCATCGATATATTCATGAGACACTTTTACCAGCAGAACACTGTTTTAATTACTCCTGATAATGTGCTACAAACTAGAAACAATAACAAAATGGATGAGTTTATATGTGTGTAGTGTGATGACCTGGGGCATAGCACAAAGGCAACACAGTCAGTGAATAAGAATGAGTTCCTTTATTAGCTCCAACTTTTCCCCCAATGACCCGGTTATCTTCCAGTCTGGAGAAAAACTCTCCCACGAACCTGCACCAACCTTGGGCTGCAGATATTGCAGTCCAAACGTTGTAAACTAAAAAATTTAAACTATAAATCCAACAAGGCAAAATAAGGTAATTAAATCCAGCAGAGCAAGATACGGAGTTCCAGAAATGAAGTAACAAGGCAGTAAATCAAACCAGTTGGGAGGATGCCAGGAACTCAGATAACCGCAGCCAAACACAAGATAAATGCAATGTTTGTTCCCGACAAACGCCCCTCCCAACTGGTTCTCCTTTAAACTCCCTTCCCAGGTGTACCTTGTGAAGGGAATCAGGGCCCTTTCCTCTCTCATAAGCCACAATCCACGTTGCTCTCTTCTTTGTTCTTCCCTGTGTCCCCTCTCCCTTGTTCTACCTCTTCCCTGCTCTGCCCAGCTTGACTTTGCCCTTCCCCAGTTTCTTCCACAGCCAATGGAGCCACTCTTCCACTTCCTGATGACTGTTGGTCTTCCTCCTTGGATTCAGACTCTGATGGGGGCATGACAGATAGTACTTGCCTTTTTGGAAAACCTGTAGGCTCAACAATAATCTAACCACTAGAAATGAACTTCAAAGCCCAAAGTGTAGCAGTTTTTCATATGATTTTCTCAAACCTTTCATAAAACATTTCATTACTGCAACAACAGCAAAATAATTTCCTAAATTAGCAATTGTTTTGCTACATTGTATGTCTTAAGACAAAATTGCTGTATTTGCATAACACACTTGCCTAGCTAAAAGCATAGCTCAGCATAATGTATGTACCTGGCCATTTTTCTAGCATGCATTAGCAAGATGTGTTGAGCAAACGCAGTTCGTTTATTTAGGCATAAATGTTGTAAGAATATAGCAACTGTCTATTGTAAATCCAGAATTATGCCTTACTTTTAAGAAGGATTAACTATTTGTCTCTGCCATGATTCTTTCTCAAATCCCCTCCCAGCCTGTACATTTTACAGTTTGTACATTCACAATCAACTTGTCCCAAGCAAAGGTCTTCCAGGTGATCTTCAAAGCTATTCAACATCTATAACTTAGATGTGTGTAATGGGTTCACACTTCTGCTGCTAACTTATTCCATTGTTATATGAATGAAAGATGACTCCCTCAATTTATAAAATTAGCATTGATTAAAATGCATAATCTACATTAACTATCATAGCCTAGACCAAGGTTGTCAAACTCAAGGCCCAGGGGCTGGATCCAGCCCACGTGGTGCTTAGATCTGGCCTATGGGGCTGCCCTGGAAACAACAAAAGACTTGCCTGCGGTGCCTCTGCCAGTAAAAATAAACCTTGGCAGGGCCGCGTACAGCCCTCTTGAGCTCCATTTTCACTGGCAGAGGGTTGCAGGAGGCTGTAGCAGCCAAAAACGAAGCTCAGAACTCCGTTTACTCTGGCAGAGCACCCAGGCCACCACAGTGCCCCCAACACAAGTGATGTCAAACTGGCCACACCCACCCTTGCCATACCCATTCAGGCCCCTTGAGGTCAAACACAACCCTGATTTGGCCCTCAGTGAAATCGAGTTCAACACGCCTAACCTAGACAAAGTAGAATATAAATTGGGAAAGTGAGATACACATGAAAAATGGGAAGTAGAGTAAGGAACAGATGGACTGGTGTGATACTCTGCACTAGGTAACCAATAGAGTGCAACTCTATATTTTATACTGTATGTAGCATGGGTATATCTCCTTACAGCTAAATTAGAAGAACCAGTTTATAATTTGCTCTATTTCATTTTAACCATTATGCTTAAATTGTTGCTGTATGTGTGGTAAATCATACAGCAGGAGTGTCAAACTGGCAGCCCACGAGCCAGATGCATTACGCATAGGCCACACCCACCCCAGCTCCATGAATGGGAAAAATGTTATGAAACATCACATGATGGCAACCTAACACCGTGAGTATGACACCCGTGTCATACAGCATTACTCCCTACTTTGTTGTTATTGTTTAAAATGAATGTACAATTTGGATTTGTGTGGGCCCATATTCTACAGATGCCATCTCTCTTAATGAAACACTGTTAACTACTGTTAACCACTGTTAATGGTATCCTTCTCAGCTATCTATTTATATAAGTCTTAGGAATCACATAGTTTTGAGATCATGGTTGGAGGAATAACTTCCAGGATTATCAACATGAAGATGATCATTATCATTAAATTAAACCTCCATAAATCACACACAGGTCTAATTCACACTACAGTCTAATGACTGAGAGAAACTAAAAATACTGAATCTTTTTTTTTTAGTAAGCTTTGTATAGATGACAGAGAACATCTAAGCCTTTCTCAACCTTAACAACTTTAAGATGTGTGTACTACAACTTCTGGAACTCTCCAGCCAACATGCTGGGAGTTGAAACTAACACAATTTAAAGTTGCCAAGATTGAGAAACACTGATTTAGGCAGTCTGAAAATATTCTCAAAGAAGGATGAAATGACCTAGCTAAAGTTTCTACCAGTAGTAGAATCTTTAGTTCATGTAAGAGCAGTATCAGACAAAATGCTTGTAATATCCAAACAATATTATTTTAATTTCTATTTGCAGGGCTGCTTTTCAAAAAATAATTATATCAGCAAATACGAATAGCAATAGCATTTAGAATTATATACCGCTTAATAGTGCTTTACAGCCCTCTAAGACGTTTTACAGAATCAGCATATTGCCTCCAACAATTTTACTGACCTTGAAAGGATGGAAGGCTGAGTCAACCTTGAGCAATTCAGAATCGAATTCCTGAAGTGAGCAGTGAATTAGCCTTCAGTAGTACATTCTGATCACTGCACCAAAATATTATCTTACTACTGGCCAAACTTGGTGCAATTGGCTCTTGTGTAATATTAATTACACCAATCACACTGATTGGCAATGCGCTTGACTCATATTTCAAGTAATTGTTTTACCCATTAATTACTATAAAAAAATAAGTCCATTATTATATCATGAAGTATTTCCTAAACGATGTGCAACTATGAATGCAGTTATCTCTTGATATTCACGCTGTTCAGAATTTTGCACTTCTTTCCAAAAGATGCATAGAAATGTACAAAAATAATACCTTTATTAGTGAAAAATGTATAAACACATATATGGAATGTAGCTTTTAAACAACATGGCTGTTAAGAAAAAGGAAACTTCTTTTCAAATAAATGTGTTTCATACACATTTTGTTTTTTTTAAAAATACAACCTGCTGAATAAATGAACAAAAACAATTCAAAATGGGCAAAAGGAAAAACAGAAAAATCATCCTAACAGATTTCTCCATCCATATTTCTGGATTCATTTGAGAAATTAAACTGGATTATTTAGCAATTAAAATTTGAACAAAACAAGCCAATATTGGATGTTATGATATTATTTTTGTTACAGTGCTGTTTTTAATTATTGTCTCTGCTTGTATTTAGATCCTTCCATTGTTGATGGAAATGCAGAATCTGCAAAAGTTATTGATTTAATTCCATGGATGGAATATGAATTTCGTATAATGGCCACTAATATTTTAGGGACAGGAGATCCTAGTATACCATCACAGAAAATTAGAACAGAAGGATCTCGTACGTACAAAAAATGTTGCATTTGATTTAATTATTGTTTTGAGGTTCAGAATGATTATTTGATAACAATGAATTACTATTTATGCAAAGTTGAACACAATTTCTATACATTCAAGCATTTGTGTTTCTGAAATGTTTCAATACAGAAATTACTTTAAATAACTTTACTGGAAGATATAAAGCCAAACACATTTTGAAACAGATCTACAGGTAATCCTTGATTTACAACTGTTCATTTAGTGACCATTCAAAGTTACAATGGCACTGAGAAAAGTGACTTATGACCATTTTTCACACGACCATTATAGCATCCCTATGATCATATGATCACCTTTTGCAATCTTTTGACAAGCAAAATCAATGGGGAAGCCAGATTCATTTATCAACGATGTCAATAACTGAACAATTGCAGTGATTCACTTAATGACTGTGGTAAGAAAGGTCATAAAAGGGGGGAAAGCTCACTTAACAACTATCTCACTTAGCAATATAAATGTTGGGCTCAATTGTGGTCATAGGTTAAGGACTACCTGTATTTTTTTTTCAATATATAGAGAGCTCTCTTAAAGCACGTTATATCTTCCTTTGCAACTTTGAGTCTTCCTAGAGTGGGATTCTCCAGAACTGGACTATTCTGGCTGTTCTACATAAAGAAATGCATCCATTAAAATGATTATTTTAAATTTCCCTTAACTAAATATGAGAACTTTCAGACAGTATGATGTTCTGTCTCCCCTTCCCTTCTTCCAAAAGGTAAGGAACTTATCACAAATACACCCCCAGATCGGCACGCTGGCTTGACTCCAAAATCAAAACTTCTGCAACTGATAATAACCTTGGCAAGCAAACATGTTATGCCTGCCAATTCAGGGTTTGCAAATTGTAGTCTTACCCACATAGACAGGATGGGATTTTTATTTCAAAGTCCACAAACAAGCGCCTCTCCAGACTCAGTCAGCCACAACACTAACAAGATTCTTGGTTTGTTCGAACTTTGTCACGGACAAAGTTTGCAACATAGGCACACCCACTTTTATCAGGTTCGGCTGTATTGGGGGCATGTTTGGTTTGGAGGTATTGGGAGGGTTGCTGTTCCCATTGCTCCAACCAGCGGCCTCTCCTCCTATCAATACACAAAACACAATGTTGCCAGCTAATCAACAACACAGCAACTTGAAGACCAATAAACACAGACCTAGACTCCCAGCCAATCAAGATGAAGAAAAAAACATTCAAATAAAACACAAAGCCAGCACCAAATTCAAACAAAAAACGGCTGCTAAGCCTGAGACACACGATTAATAAAGAACCCAATACACAAGCCTGAAGATGGCAGATGAGATTCTGCCGAAACGTCGCTATAAAAGCACAATTATTATGTGGGAAAATACCCGAAGAAACTTAAATACTCTGTGTGTGTGTGTGTGTGTGTGTATCTATATGTATGGTATTCAGCTTTGTTTGGGTATTTTCCCATGTCATTATAGTTGTGCTTTTAAAGTTGTAGCGACGTTTCGGCAGAATCTCATCTGCCATCATCAGGCTTGTGTATTGGGTATTGGGTTCGTATATTCTTTAACACACACACACACACACACACACACACATATTCTTCGACATCCATAAGTGTTTAGTGGACAGTGTATTATTTGGGTTAATATGTTTTGCATACAATTGTGATAGTAATGTTACCATTTAAATATACATAAACATACTTTTTCAACTTGTAACATTTGTGTATAGATAGTAATCACAATATGATCTATTATATTTCAGTATACATAATATTATTTTCTGAATTCCTACTTCTTTTTTCTAACTCTTATTTAAAAGGTATTTTATGTCTATCCATCATCTCCTGTTCTTTTTAGAATTTCAACTCTTATTAGCTTTTTGGTGAATCTGTCCTGCTACTCCTCTTGTATCTTGTAACTCCTTTTGTCCTTTTTAATTAGTCTAAATATTTCCACTGCCATGGCATCTATCTCTTGCTGTTGGATCTCTAGGGTACCCATCCTCAGTTCCCCCATCATTTTTAAAAAATCTTTCTTGTTAGAGAATATTCTATTTGTTCTGTGTTCAAAATTGTTACTATCTCTTCTCTCTTTTCATCTACTTGTATTGTTTTTGGAATTATCTCCTCTATTTTTTCCTCAACACTTTCTGTTTTTTCCTCTTCCTGAATTTTTTGTTCATTTTTTATTGTCCTTTGCTTGGGTTTTCCTAATAGATAGATAGATAGAATTCTTTATTGGCCAAGTGTGATTGGACACACAAGGAATTTGTCTTGGTGCAAATGCTCTCAGTGTACATAAAAGAAAAGATACATTCATTAATAGTCAAGAATCATAAGGTACAACACTTAATCTCACCATATTTTGCACCAATTCCATTATCTCCTTATGATTCCTTGTTATATCTTACTTAATACATTGAAACATCAACATTATTTCTTTATAGACTGCATTTGTTTTTCCTGCTGAGACATTTTGTGTTGAGATGCTCCACTAATCATTGCTCAATATTCCACCAAAATTTCAATATCCCAATTGTCCAGAAACAACAAACCCACCAGTATTAATAAAAATTTACATGGTCCTGGAACTGTTCCTCAAACTGTCCTAAGTTTATAGTCCTTAAAATGTATCCAATTTGGACTTCTGGCTGTATTTCTGGAGCTATTGGAAGCAAGGACCACAAGCTCCGTGGCCCCATTCTGAGCTTGCCCTGTCAGAGAGCTCCAATTGGAGCTATAGCCACCCTGGACTGGTGGTGAAGTAAAGGGGGAACCAACTGGCAGGTCAAGGAGAGCCACACCTCTCCTCTCTGACATGGAAACCCTCCTCATCTGAAGACAGAGCTCAGCGGCAACCAAAATGGCTGCCATGAAGCCAGAGACAGTCTGAAAACCCAAGACAGTGCAGCAGTGAAGAGATGGTGAATAGTGTGCCAACTGGGTAAGAGAATACTTTTGAATTCATAATGATTTTTTAAACTCCAGCGACCTAACACTGGAGTAGAATTCTAAACTACTAGAAACAGAAAGAAGGAAATAAAGTAAAATAAAGAGGGAAAATAGTAACTTTGTTAAAAATACAGAAAACTGGACTTTGATTGGACAGACATTGGCTTTGGAAAGGCATTTTCAAAATGCTGTAATCTATTTTAAAAAAAGGAATATATATCTATTTTCCAAAAATATCAGTAAAATTTTATGAGAAAGGAAAAAAGAGAGAAACATGAAAATTGACTCAAGAGTGCCTCCTGCTGTTAAAAGAAGATACTACAGATTCCCAAAATTTTGATAAGACCTGATTTAAGGAGAATCAAAGTGAGAAATAAGAGACTTTTATTATTAAAGATCCCAGAAAGCTACAATACAAGATTTGACTGGTGGAGGAATTTATGAAGATTTCACCTTTGAATAGAACAATTACTTTTGGGATATAAACATTCCTGGATATTGGAGTTTTAGTCTGAAAAGTGACCTAGGTTTGAATAAAGAACTGTTGGACAATTGGACAGAAAGAAATAGAATAAATAAAAACAAAGATGAATGGAACTTGCAAAGAAATAGCATTGGGATTTCAGGACATTAAAGAAACCATGACAAGAAGATTTGAGGACATTTTGAATAAAATACAAAGCATGGAACTAGATCTGGAAATGGAGGCACAAGTGACAGAAGGAAAACAGGAGATCCAGGAAGAGGAAGAGTCATTTGGAAGAGTAATCAGAAAAACAGAACAGACGGAACAACAAATAAAAAGAAATGACAGAAAGGAAATAAAAATGATTGATGAAATAAACCAAGGGGAGAGTGTTTTAAGGAAAGGAATTGGAATTCCAGGAAGAATTTTTGGGAGAAAAACGGGTAAGAGTAGATAACTTGAAAATGAGACAATGGAACATAATAGAGAAGGAAGGAATGATTAAGAGGGATGGTCAAAAAATGATAGATAGAGATGAAAATTCAAGAGAGGAATATGGGAGACAAGCTAAGAAATGATGAATCAAAGTTTAATGCAAGTAAAAGACGATGGCTAAAGAAAAAAAAATGGTTCCACATAAATGAGTGTATTATTAGTAAAGATATACAATCATTAAATGTATATTAACATACTATGGTAGGAAAAGAAATATGTGGAACCAGATTGACATAAAAATAATGTTGTGAAACATAAGATAGAAGTAATTATATTATTATTAGAATTGTACAATTCATTAAATGTAAACATGATGAATTTTATTTTATTTGTATTAAAATGTGACTAGAAAAGAACTTTTCTTTAAATATAATAGTGGCAAACTAAAAACTAAAAAGAGGATAAATAATGGGAAAATATAAATCAATATGAATTTATGAATCGTTATGAGAATTGAATAAATTATCAAACACTGCAAATATGACTATTAATATATTATCTATAGTAAAAGGAGTGATGTTAAGGATAATAGAGACAACTGTACTATTATTAGAATTATATAACTTGTCAAATGTAAATATGATGATTATTTTATCTGTCATTAAGTTGTAAAAGGTAATTAGAAAGGAGATATTTTTTAAACATAATAGTGGCAAAATTAAAAATTAGAAAAGCGATAAATAATGGAAGATTATAATTCAATATAAATTGGTGAAGTATTACTGGAATCACATCAATCTGTTTAACACTACAAATATGATTAATAATATTCTACCCATAGAAAAAGAGGGATATTTAGAACATGGAAATTGACATAAAAATAAGATACTGGAAATGGTGCATCATCAAAGAATATATTTGTATTAATATGAAAATTTATAAGATTGTCAAGTGTATTGAATATTGTATTGTATTGAACAATATTGTCATATTTGTTTTAAAATGTAAGACACCCAGGTACTACACTGTTCACACAACGATATGTTTGTAAATAAGAAAAAATAAAAAAAATATACAAATTGTCCAATTTGTACCCTCTGATTTTTCCAAATTTTAAATCTTATTCAATTTTTCTTCTTTCTTCTTAGTATTCCAAATCGGCCCACCAAATTTCCGCAAATGTTTTTAATCCACAGAGTCAGATGTGCAGTTTCAGATATGTTTCTTGTTAATTGTAATCCACTTTGCCTTAAAAAACTTCAAATGGCTCCCTAATACTTCCAGGCAGCCAAAACTCCAACTGATGTGAAACCAAAATAAAAAAGCCTTCCAGGTGTCCTTTGTTATTCATGTATTATCTCAAGTTATTCTTAGTTCAAGGTTATTCCCATGAAACACTAATATCATATCTTCTTTGACCAGTAGATGGCGCTCCCACCCAGCTTTAAAACACTGTAAAACTTGGGGGAAAGGTAGAAAAAAATAAAAAGTGAAATTCCTCTTTCTTTAGATAGTAATCAGTAATCAAATGGTATTATGCACAAATTAAATCTCTTTTCACAGTGCTAATAGTCCCAGTCCAGTCTTTATTTATTTTAAAGCTTCACAATCTTTCCTTAATAGTTTGCTTCACTTTTAGGTCTATGATCTTTCTCCATGTAGTAAATCGCCACTTTCTTAATGTTTTTGGAGAATCTTTTTTTTAGAGTGCTTTTATTTGGGTTTAAGTTTCTAATATAGAAGTTGAAAGTTATCTCACCCAGTTTCAATCCACTGCCCCAGCTTGCTCCAGCACATATTCTTCTTATCCCAGTTGTCACAGCTTCGGTCTTGCCAAAAATGGCCCTCATCTCTGCTGCCGATCAGGAGGGTTTTCTTCAGATCAAACGAGGAAATTGCTGTTTCCTCGTGGTCTGCAAAGCATCCCTCCTTTCTTCATCACCCCTCCAGGGTGTGGCTGCTGCTGGACACTGTCGGCCGCTGCACATTCACCACCTCTTGTGCTGGCCATTCCCACCCTCCAGGCTTATTTTGGGGTTATATTATGGGCTTATATTAGGCCCATTCCAAAAAGTCAGGGTAGGACTTATTTTTGGGTGGGTCTTATTTCCGGGAAAACACAGTATATATTCATTCCAAAAATATATAGTAAAACATTCTATATTTGTGTGGTTCCTTAAGTCATTTATAACTTTCTTGGATCTGTGTATTATTTAGCTTTTTTTAACCATTTATTTCCAATTTCTTAAATAGTTAAGTTTATGGTTAATATTTATTTTATTCAAGAATGAAGATTAAACTCACTAGGTAGCTTTTGAAACTTGTCATTTTTAAGATCTCTAATAGCCTTAATATAATTAAATAGGTGATTTCCAAAAATGATTAGAAAGTAAGGTTGGGGAACTTAATGTCCTTTAATACGCTCTGCCGTGGTTGAGGCATGATGGCTTTTTCCTTTGATTCCTGGCACACAAATCTCTGGGAGATTGCTGCCTTATGGATGTCTGAAACACTTGTGGGTAAATATCTTACCCTCTCCTTATCCGGAGAAGTTCCATAGAACCAATCAACTAACCTGTTCTTCAGTCTGCGCCTTGGTCATCATCTCCATTCATACAGAGATGTGGTAGTTCACCATTACTTCCCCTGGAAATCTGCTGGCAAGTGATAAGTTTTTTAGCAGCCTTACATGGAAATGTATAAAACATTGCCAGTTTTATTTTTAGCTGCTTTTTCAATGATTTCTTCTATCAAATTTGATATAAGTAGGTACACCTACTAAATCTTAAACCTATATTTACTCAACCTCTGAATGTTCTTTTTCTGGATTACTTTCACTAATATAGATCCTTGTGTGTTGGAAATTAGGATTTTTAATAAATATTCCTCTTTTACTCTTACATATTGAATCACTTTAGCAATACATAGAGATTTATATGATTTGTTCTCTTAATTGTTCTTTTCATCATTGCATTAGTACAAAACTGATCATCTCTTGACTTAGCCTGACTTAAATTTTTTTGGCTTTAACAGCTTTTTAAATTTTCTGACCAGAAAGTCCACTGAAAAAATTTAAATCTGAGGTAATGTATAAATATGTATAATCTCTAATGTAATGATTTTTATAGTTTCTTGAAGTTTCAATCAAACACATATCTGAAACCTCCTAGAAGTTAGTATGCGAAATAGCTGAAAATCAGATATTTGTGCTTTGTAAGACATTTGGCACATTTCTAAATGATTTTTCACATGATTAGAAGCTATTTTCTATTTAAAGTAAAGTGGATACATTGCACTAACATTTAGTTTCCATGTTAGTTTGGCAGTGCAAGAACACAGAACATGGAGGTAATTGCTAAATTATGACCATAAAGAAAATATGTCAAAATATTGGATTAGATAATATAAATGTACACCTAACTGAAAGTTTTTAACTCTAATTTTCTAAAGTCCAATATCAGATGCATGACCTTATCCTCTGCAACACATATCCTGCTTTGTTTAAATGTTTAATTTAGATCTTAGCATATAGTTGAATGTGCATATTATTTTGCCTTCAACAGGTATTTCTTTCTCTACATGAAGAATTAGCACTGTTCGTATTGTTCAAGATAATGCATGCTGTTTTGACTGTATGAAGGAGATAACAGCATTTCTCCAGGAAGTCGTATATCATTGTAAAAAATGTCTAGAAAAGCTTGAATATCATTCTTCAACAAAGTCTAGATTATTCTGTTTTATTTGCTTTTAGTGCATTGTTGAGTATAAATGCATATGTGAAATACAAATTGGCATTGCTAAAAAATAACAACAACCACCAGTCTTCTATTTAACCTGGCATTGCTTTAAGAACTAAGAAAGCTTTAGTTAGACAGGCTAATCAAAAATCCAATGAAGAAAATCTGTATAATTCCAAGTAAAACAGAATGTAAGCCAATAAACCGAGATAATGTTATTTATATTTCATTTTTCTACATTTGCTTTAATGTAAGAGCTTAAATATTAAATACAGAATACATAAACTTGTAAGAGTGTTTATGTGAAAAATAAGTGCTTATGATAATTTGGTGAACAGAAAAAAGCATTATAATGCATAGAGACTTTTTTAAACAAAATAGTGAAGATTCAGTTGTACAACTTAAAGTTAACCCCTAGCATCATTGACAGTTGGCAATAATTTGTAGGTGAAACTTACACAAAATGTAGCAGATTGTTGCTACTTTTAAGGAGATAAATCACTGGAATAACTGCAAGGTTATAACATTTCAAAAACCCTATTTATATTGCAATATAGTTTAATGGATAAAGGATTATAAGAGAACCAGTGAGAACAAATTTGAGAACATTGTAGAACAGTAATAATAGCTATAATGTCTCCATCATTGATCCTATCATATTTTGCTAAAGTACAATATTTCCTCCATAGTTTAACATTTTGTTCTGCCAAGTGAATTGAAGATAAATAGGCTTTTTAATATATGTATATTCTTAAACTGAGTTCTAGAATAGTTGTGGAGAAAACCAGCTACATTATTATCTGGATCATGACTTAAATTTCAAGCAGCGTGTTTAGGACAGTGATACCCTAAAATTTCCTAAGGGTATAAACTAACCATAACATTAATGTGTCTTAATATTAGCAGAAACGAAGAAAATAACTGAGATTGTTTTCTGTAATGGCTTAAATTTATAGTTTAATGTGTTACATATAGAAATAATGATACAACTTGTTTTGTTTTTCTATATCTGTCCATATCAGTGATGAACTGCCTTTCTTTATCACATCCATAACTATCAAACTTTGTAATAAAATACTGAATGTTGTCCTATGATGTTCAGAAATTTTTATATTTACCCTCGTGTGACTGTTATGAATGGTTGTATATTTGAGCATGGATTCATCTGCCTAGTTTATAACCGCAACACACAAACACAAACACACACACACATGTATTATTTGTTGCTTCTGCATGTAATTATTGCAGTGATGAAGGTGCATAGTGTAAACGCCTGATATTTGACCTACAACTAATGTGCTTTATGTTTATGCACATTTGGCTTAGCAATATGCATGCCACCATGCAGACTTTGGAGCATGATTTGAACACTGACTAGGATGACACACAGCAACGGTTAGTTATACAGACTGCTGAAGTGGTTCTACTTTGACACTCCTGAATCCAGTAACTGGGAGCTTTCCAAACTCAGTACACACTAATACATCCAATGACCCTGTGTCTATGTCAGACTCAGCAAGAAGCTACTATTCTCATACCATAGTTAAAAACATTTAAGTAGGCAGAGCTTTTATAACCAGTGAAAATTGTTGTAAATCTAATGGCAATGACTGTAGCTAAGTAAATAAAGCCTATTTGGGAAGGCAGTTAAAAAGAACAGCCACCTCATTACTAAAATGCTGTACCATGAAACCAAAAATCAATCCAAGATCCTTAACCACTATTGGCAAAACCATAATTAGAATTTTGCAAGAGGCTGAAAATCAGGATATCAAGAGGTGAGGTGGAAGTGATAGGCTAGTCCCAGAAACAGTCAAGATATTTTCAGCACCAAGTATATAATTTTGGGAAATTATGAATCTTCTGAGAAGCTTTAAATACTGTAATAGAATCCTCTTTATTTCATATACAAATGCTGTTAAAACTGAAATCTTGATTTGGTCAGGATATGTTCCTCTAAAGCCATGATGGTGAACCCATGGCACACGTGCCACAGGTGGCATGCAGAGCCATTTCTGCCGGCACACAAGCCACAGGAAAACTTACCTCACTGTGCATGCATGCACCTCCCAGCTGATTTTTGGCCTGTTTGAGGCCTTTTTCAGCCTCCCAGAGGCTTGAGGAAAGCCTCTGCAGCCCGAAAAATAGGCCCATTTTGTCACTTCCTGTAATACCAGAAGTGATGAAACAGGCCTATTTTTCAGGCTACAGAGGCTGCAGAGGCTTTCGTCAAGCTGCTGGGAGGCCGAAAAAGGCCTCAAACAGGCCAAAAATCAGCAGAGAGGTGCAGTGCAGTTAAGGGGGCAGCGTGGGGGGGATTACACATGCATGCGCAGGGGGTGGGGGGGTGCATTGCCTTCTGGGTGCTGGCACATAAGCGCGAGCACACACACAATTTTTGGCACAGGAGCCCAAAAAGGTTAGCCACTACTGCTCTATTCAGATCTCCAAATTAAATCTTTGAGAGGTAACTCATTTATAGCCAACTTAGCTATCCCCCTTTATTGTTTCCTATGTTCTTAAGGTGCAGCCGTGGTAGCTCAGTGGTTAAAAATGCAGAACATGTCAGCTGGAAGACCCAAACACTGTGTGACGGTTCAGCCTCTGTTATTTGCCCAAGCTCCTGCCCACCTAGCAGTTCGAAACCATGCAAATGAGAATAGATAAATAGGTACCACTTCTGTGCACCTCAACATATAGTCATGCTAGCCACATGACCATGGAAATGTCTTCAGACAACACATATTCCCTTGGCTAAGAAGTGAGGATGAGTACCTCCCCCTAGAGTCAAAAACAATTGAAGAGTGGAAACATTTACCTTTATTTTATGTTTTGAAAATGACAAAAGCTTACTTATAGTTTCAGATGCAACAGCTCAGATTAAGAGTCAGGAATGGAATCTCTTCTGAGATGATGACATATTTGGCATTCCTTTTGAATATGACCTGGTTTTTCTGAGTACCATTGATCAGTTTTCTAGGATTTCTCGTCTGGCAAATAGTATTCCCAACATTCTAACCTCCTTCCCCTACAGAGATAGATTTCTACAAATTCAAGATCTTCTTCACCTCGTATTCCTCTTGTCACTTGATCTGGAATAGCAGTGGTGGTGGTCATACAGTTTGGGGTATGTTGATTGCACTAGATAGTCTGGGAAGAGAAAGGAATGGAATAATCTGAATAATGTAAAGCAAGAGCTTAAATTCTATTTGATTGATTGGGCCATGGCAGAGAATGGAATGATGTATCTAGGTTCTATGCCTGACTTCATCTAAATTCATTTAGGTTCTATGCCTGACACTTCACAAGCAGATAATTGTGGACATACAATTGAAATTGGAATTTGATACCTGGTAATTGTTACATCAGTGCATTTCTCCAGACTGCCTTTTGACAAACAAAATTGAGTGCCAAAGTGGTGGACAAAATGATCTCCCTTTTCTACAGCTGTGGGACCTATAACTCTGATTCTGGGAGAGAAAAAATTGACCTGATTATTATTAGTTCTAAAGTCAGCTTTATGACACACAGATTAGGTTGGGAGGAAAGGTATAACTGATTACCTTTTAAAATCTCAAAATACTGTATTTGGTGGGTAGAATGATCTGAATAACTTTCTCTGTGGATTACGGTACTAGTATCTGAACTTCATTATGAAGAAATGAACTCTATCCTTTTCTCAATATTGGGATTATGGTAACCAAACCCTTGGGCATTTGAAAAGGATGAATTTTGGTTAGATAAAAATGTAATTGTTTAGTATGGACTTGAATCATAATTACAAAGGTCAGGATTATAGGATCCAAAGTCTGGACAACTGTCAGTGGCATCCACCACAGCCTACAGCTACATCAGTCTTTGGCCTAGCTTGTGAGTAGAAACTGAGTTTCAGGTGCCTGAAATTGTTAGAGGCCTCTGAAACTATCAAGGCTAAGCAATAATGGAAAAGTGTTCATCTCTCTGAGTATTACAGGAGTAGAAAACTGAAAATGTGCAAATATTAGCAAGAAAGATTGCTTAACTTAAAAATGTTATCGGTATTCTGCTTTCCTGCTATCTGGGTCTTCCATTTCCTGACTTAGCTGAGTTAAAATAAAAAATTCATATCTTTCTGAAAGATAGAGTTTGTTTTGGCAGCTCATAATAAGACACTGCTTCCTTTTTAGTGCCACATCTTTTCTTTTTTGGAAAATCATAGGCATATTTCACCCAACATCATGGACTCTGCTACTGCAGACTCGGATGCAAAGTTTTTAAAATTACAGCATGTTATTTAAATAACAGTATGTACATATGTGTGTATGTACAGGCAATTTCTCAACTGAATTTTGATCCTCAAGCTGATTTTTATACTAATACAACCACATGAATAGTTAAAATAGTTAATAGTTTAGTGTGCTAAATATATGTGGATAAGCACTAATACTTTTCTCTGGTTAACTTTTTTTGTGTAAATAATGTAGATTATATTTGTAGCTGTAGACAAGTGTATATTTATATATCATGATTAACTCTCTAAATGTTTTTTCTAAGATTTATTAATTGATGAATTAATTATATTTATTAGAGGAATTAATGATTATTGATTATTGACCACTGATTATTAGAGACAATCAAACAGTAGAACTTATATTGGATATTGAACTGCAACTATAGAGCAACTATATAAAGTAGAAGGTTATTATTCAAGCAATTAATTGAGTATTTGCTACTAGTGAATATTGAACATATTTAACATTTTAAGGAACAACGTACAAGAAAGATTGAAATACTATCAAGATATAAGATATAAAAGTCAATGAGGGGTTGACTCTCACATGCCATTTGTTTGTTTGTTTGTTTGTTTTATTGGACTTGTATGCCGCCCCCTCTCCGCGAGGACTTGGGGTGGCTCACAATAAAAACACCACGACAATAACTATATAAAAAACAATTAAATTTGACAAGCCCAATCAATAAAATAGTTGAAAATACATTAAACCCCCCCCAGGAGGTCAGTCCAGCCCAGCCTGTTCAAACAGCCAAGTCTTCAGATTACGGCGGAAGGAGATCAGAGGCCAAACAGAGCTCCAAAGGAAGTTGATTCCACAAGGCGGGGGCCGCAACAGAGTAGGCCCTCCCCTGAGGCACCACCAGCCGACATTGTCTAGCCGACATTACCCCGAGGAGTCCCCGTCTGTGCGCACGCACAGGGCGATCGGTATTTGACGTTGGCAGAGGAGGCTCCCGCAAGTACCCCGGACCCAAATCGTAAAGGACTTTGAATGTTAAAACCAATTTGATGGTAGATTGGAAAAGTTTGTTAAGGACCCTGAAAATGACAATGACTAAAACAACCACAAAAATTGGAAAGAATGTGACAGTGAGTATATCTTCCCCCTCAGGACAAAGGTCACTAGACACTATGTTGGATGCAGAGAAATCAGGATCCACCTTAACCTTGCAGACTGTACAGTCAACTTTAAATATGATGCAAGAGATGATGGTGAGGACACAAGAACTCATAGCAAAAAATCATGAGGACTTGAAAAGTGAAATGAAGAATGATATAGGAGGAATAAAAACTGATATACAGAAGTTTGATGAAAAAATTGGAACAATGCAAGAGGCAAAGAATGAACAGAAATTGATGATGGAACTCAGAACTGAGAGTGTGGAAAAGAAGTTAGTAGAGACTGAACACAACTGGAAAGTACTGTACAGTGAACTCCAAGAGGCAGTGGTCCATTTAGAACTAGAAAAAGCAGCTTTTTTTTCTCAGATTCCAGAATGTCATTGAGGATAGAAAAGAAGACCTACGTACTCTCATGACAGATTTGATAGTGGATGCTCTCCAGAAAGACAAGCAAGAGGTCTGGAATGATATAGATGAAGTGTACAGAGTACACACACATTATGCACGTAGGCATAAGCTTCCAAGAGATGTCCATGTGCACTGTGCAAGGAAAATAACCAGAGACCTGCTATATGGAAGAACGAGAGATGAGCCATTAATATATAAAGGTAGTGAGGTGGTGACTCTGAAGCACATACCCAGGAGGGTCAGAGAGTAGAGGAGGAACTACCAATTTCTGTAATCTCAATTGATTAAAAACAGGATACTGTTCAGGTGGCTTACCCCTGAAGGACTTAATATCCTGGCAGGAAAAAAAATTAAAATTGATACATTGGACAAGGCACATGAGTTTTATGAGCGCTACTTGGGAATGGAAGAGGAACAAGAAAATAAGGAGGAGACGGAGAGTAGAAGAGAAGAGGAGCTTATATCTGAGGAAAAGTAGACAGAATGGGAATTAAGAGAACAAAAGAGTCAAGAGGAAGAAGAAAACAACAGGCCACGGAGAGTACTTAGAACAAGAAAGGAAACAAGAGTTGTTACATACAAATAGTAAAATGGATGGAGGGACCACCCTACTATCAGTCAATATAAATGGATTAAATACTAAGAGGAAACAGGTATTCGCAAAGCTCCAAAAACAAAAAGTAGATATCACATGCTTGCAAGAAGTCCACATTTCAAAACAACATGGAAATGCCTTAGAATTTCCCAATTAGATAAATTACATCTGGCCCTGACAAAAAGAAGAGAGGTGTTGGGGTGTATATGAAAGATTGGCTAAACCCAAGGCAAATTTACAATGATGAGGATGGAAGGATGTTATTTATTGAAATAAACTATAGATCAAAAGAAGATACTCTTGGTAATAATATATGCCCCGAATACAAATCAGAAAGAATTCTATTATAAGCTCCATAAGAAAATCATAGAGACTGAACAAGTGAATGTGTGTATAGTAGGAGACTACAACGCAGTGTCAGATATAGGAAAGGATTACAAAAGTAAGATGAATAAAAAAAGAGGAGAACACTTCCAATTGCGTTTGATAGAATGGTACAAGAATTGAATTTGAAGGATACTTGGAGGGAATTAAACTTATTCGAAAAACAATTTACCTTTTTTTCCAACCCGCACAAATCGTGATGTAGGATTGACATGATATGGATGGACTCGCGATTAATGGAAAATGTAGAGCCAATGGAAATCCTGCCAAATACTTGGGCTGATCATAATCCAATTAAAATGAAATGGAGAGGAAAGAGGAAGACCGGGAGATGGACCTTTAATAAAAATTTATTAAGAGATAAAGAATATACTCAAATGGTAAAAAAAAGAACTAAAAGTATTCCTTGAAATTAACTTGAAAGAGTAGACAATATTACAAAATCTGCGGGATACAACAAAGGCTTATACAAGGGGCTTAACAATAGCTTACGCAGCAAAAAGAAAGAAGAAAACAACAGATGAAAAGACAGGAAAAATTGAAAAATTTGGAAGCCAAAATGCAAAAAGATCCTCGTAATGAGGAAACTAAAAGAGAAATGGATCTGGTGAAGCACGAAATAAATTTAAATTTACAAGAGGAAATGGCCAGGAAATTGAAACTAGTGAAACAAAATTATTTTGAGAATGTGAATAAACCAGGGAGATGGCTGTTGCACAAGTTAAAAAAGGAACAGGAGATAAGAACAAGACAAAAATGGGAGCCTATGTTCCCAGATAGATTCTAAAAAATTGATTGCTCAAAAGTTTTTTGCCAACTTGTATACCCAGGAAGAAATCTCAGATGAGGACATCATATAGTACCTTGAAGAAAGAGACTTACCTATAGTATCGAACGCTGCACAGGATATGCTAAATAATAAAATAACTGCAAAAGAAGTGAAGGATGCAATTGGGAAATAAAAAAACTAATAAAACTCCATGGCCAGATGGAATACCAGCGGAGTTCTATAAAGAATTTCAGGACTTATTGGAGGAATTAATGTTGGACCTGTACAATGAGGCCTTAAATGAGCCAAAATACCGCAGACATGGACGGAAGCACTTATAACACTCATACCCAAAGAACAAATGGATCCCCAGCAAATTAAGAATTACAGACCGATTTCACTCCTAAATGTGGACTATAAGATCTTAGCCACAATAATGTCTGAAAGACTGAAAAAATTATTAAATGATGTCATTCATCCGGACCAAAATGATTTTCTCCCAAATAGGCAGATAAAGAGCAACACAATATTGATTATGGATGTTCTAGAATATTATGAGACTTATTCTAACAAACCAATGGCACTTATGTTTTTGGACATCCAGAGGCGTTTGATAATTTAAATTGGCGATTCCTCATTGAACAACTATCTAAGATGCAATTTGGTGAAAATTTTTTAGGACTCATCAAAACATTATATACAATACAAAATGCAAAAATAATATTAAATGGAGAAACCATGAATGGCTTAAAAATAAATAAAGGAGTAAGGCAGGGATGCCCATTAGCCCCATTGCTATATATGTTATCTGTAGAGGTATTGCTTATCCAGATAAGGCTGAATCAAATTATTAAAGGATTGACTATCATGAAAGAGGAGTATAAACGTCAAGCCTTTGCTGACGATATGGTATTCATTATAGAAGACCCAAAAGAAAAAAGTAATATATTAATACGAAAAATAGAAGCATTTGGAAAGGTGGCAGGGCTTAAAATTAACAAAGAAAAGACTAAAATAATAACTAAAAATTGTACTAAAAGGCAGAATGAAGGATTAGCAAGCGAATTAGGAATGCAGATAGTGAAAAAAGTAAAATACCTTGGGATTTGGCTTACGGCAAAATGCTCTTCAATTAAAGAAAATAATTATGATAAATTGATATTTCAAATTCAAAAAGATCTAGACAATTGGGCTAAAATACAACTTTCATTGCTGGGGAGGATAGCGACTATAAAAACAAATGTTTTACCAAAGCTATTATATCTGTTTTAAACAGTGCCAGTCAAGCTAGGAAGGAATTTTTTTGAAGATTCAAACAAAAAAATATAGCAAAATTTTTTGGCAGAAGAAAAAAGCCCAGATAAAATATAAGTTATTGCAAGATAACAGAAGTAAGGGAGGTTTTGGCTTCCCTGACTTTGAGCTATATTATCAGGCTGCAGTATGCACATGGATTAAAGATTGGATTAATGTGACAGATAATATTAATGATAGAAGGTTATGACTTGCAGCTTGGCTGGCACGGGTTTCTATAGGATGGGAAAAATAAGTGCCATACTTATTTTCAAAGACATTGGGTGAGGAAACACCTCATTACATGTCTTGGAGAAATTAAAAAAGAACCACTATGTGAAAATACCTCTCTGGCTATCGACGATGGAAGCATTGATATATCCCAATGCTCTAGATTTAAATAAAATGATAAAATATAAAGAACTTCTAAATGAAAAGGGGGAATTAAAAACACAGAATCAATTAAAGTCACAAGGAATTGAAATAGGATGGTGGCCTTATATCCAGGTTCAAACACCATATAAAAAAGACAAGGAACAATTTGGTTTTTGTACAACACAACAAGAATTAGGCAAAATATTACAATGGGGTTGAAAAAAGAGATTAGTAAATTATATAACTATCTATTGGAATACAAAATGGAGGAGGAAACAGTTAAAGAAAATATGATAACGTGGGCTAAAAATTTCAGCTATAGTATTGATCTGGAGCAATGGGAAGATTTTTTTTTATGGGATGAATTTGTAATTGTAATGGGGCTTATTTAGTTTAATTTGTTTTTAATTATTTATTGTTGTTGTTGTTTTTATTTGTGAGCCGCCCTGAGTCTTTGGAGATGGGGCGGCATATAAGTCCCATTAATAAATAAATAAATAAATAAATATCTGGCAAGTAAATTACAAGTTAACAATGTCGGTCTCCTATAAGGAGAATTTATATAAAATGTTTTCCTGCTGGCACTTCCCCCCAGCGAGACTAGCCAGAATGTTTCCCAACATGATAGCTATGCTGGAGATGCAATCATAGCCAGGGAACATATTTTCATATGTGGTGGACCTGCCCTCAAGCACAGAGGTACTGGCTCAAAATTAAATCCTGGTTAGAGGAGCTAAAGAAACAAAAGATCAAATTTAAGCCAGAAACATTTCTGTTAGGCATGTTAGAACCTAGCTTAAATAAAAAATATCAGTATCTAATACTCCATATCATAACTGCTGCTAGAATTTCCTTCGCCCCAAACTAGAAACAAGCTACGACTCCATCAGAAATAGCAATAATCAACAAGATATATGAATGCGATGAGATGGTTAGATTAACGATGTTATTAAAAAACAAGGAAGAAGAAGAATATTTCAGGATATGGGATGTATGGTACAAATGGCTAAGGAAAAGACATAAAGATGCCAAATGATAAAGAACAAGAAATTGTAAAGTAATATAGCGTATGTGTAACTTCTATGTATATATGTGTATATATCTAAAACATTTAGAATAAGGAAGAATTTCATATACTTATAGATAAAATACCTATGGATGTTATTAATCAATGTAAACACTGTTACAATATCATTGCAAAATGTGGAAATTTGTTTTTAATTGTTGATATGTTGAATAAATAAATTTATTAAAAAATAGTTAATAGTTAAAATGGGCATTGTCTTGCCTCTTCCTAATACACTTCATCTATTAGGCTTTCTTAAAATTGGACCATTAATGCTGGTTCATTCACAGGTATATTGTAGTTCAACATAGACTTAAGCCCCTTTTGTAAGCATTGAAGGTCTTCCTTTGAGGAAGAATCTTCAAACATTCTCATAAAGCCAGTGAAATTTGTTAAGAGTTCTGCCTCAAGACATAAGGAAATGCTTTAGTTCTCAAATTGGTAAAACTCCCAACCCATCACTTCATATTAGAAATGTGGTATTGTAAATGTCTTTGGATTCCTTTCCCATTTTTTGAGTGAAAAACTTGGTATTTTAGGCAAGTTTGAGAATGAGGCAGGAGGAGTTTAAACAACTGACTCCATGGATGTCCCAAAGAATCTGGTTTTCTTGTATAAGCCCTAATACGCTATCTTAGCTAAAGATCTCACATATTTCCAGATTCTGACAGGGTTAAATAGAAAAGCCATTCAGTTAGTCAGTATTAAGCCAGGTTGTAAAACCATAATTTAAACCAGAATTGTTGAATTAGTGTTGAAAAAACTTAGGCACATATAGTATTACAATTCCTGCAAAGAATCAGTGTTTCAAGAAGTGAAATGTATGCAGTAATTGACATAAGGTCAAGTATCAGCAATGCTGAGGACTTTGAGCACCATGGATAAATTTGCTCCAGCTAGGCATGAACCATCTGAGCAACCTTAACACAATCCTCTATATTCTATATCAGGAGTGTCAAACTCGCGGCCCATGGGCTGAATGCGTCATGTGTTGGCCCTGCCTCACCCAGTTTAGTGAAGGGGGGAAAGTCCCAATACATCATGTGCCGCAGCCATCACGATGCAAGTTTGATACCCCCGTTCTACATCCAAGTGCAGTTAAAAGCGTACAGCCTTGATTTGGTCAGAATATAATTCTGCAAAACTTTATCTCCCTGCATCAGTCTTTTTGAATATTCTCTCTCCCTATTGTTTCCAGCATTATCAGGGCTGGCAGCAGGGGTTGGATTCTACCAGTTCTGTCCACTTCTGTAGAACCGGTTGCTATGAAAAGCAGCAAACAGAGAGTATACATAGAACCAGTTCTATGTCTGCTGCTGTTTTGGCCACCCGCCCGCCTGGGCTCTTACCTGACCTTTATTTCCTGCATTTTCAACCGCAGCTGCTTTGCGTGACACAGCTGCGGTTGAAAAAGCAGGAAAAAAGTGCTTTCTCAACTGCTGCGCACTTGCACGCAGTGCTGCTCAGCTGTCTGGGCAGCTCAGCAGGTCGTAAATTGCACTGGTGCAACTCGCACGCGTGTGCGCATGCACACACGACACAGTGACAGAACTGGTAGTTATACCAGTTGGATCCAATCCCTGGCTGGCAGGGTTTCTATCTAGTACCAGTTCTAAAAAGCCTCTGCTACAGTCACAAATAGTAAGACTTGCATATGCCTTCTAAGGATATATGGGACTTGGTGTTGTCATTTGAAATACCAGATTTATTAGATTTCTTGTAGGGGTGATGATATGCCTGTCTGGGACTGACATTTCAGGTTGCATCTTGTTTTTTCTAGTTGCATTCAGCTCTAGTATAAATAAACTGTTACATTGCCCAAATTGTTACACTACTTTTCAGTATTCTTTAGCCAGTCTCTTAAACTGTGAAAATGGTACCCAATTTCTCTGAGTTAGTCTCTTTTTCTAGCTACCACCCTGGCTCTTGCCAGCAGCCTTTTTGATGACATTTTTATTTGTAGGATAATTCAAAGCATATCTAGAATCTAGTGCTTAAATGTAGCATTTCCTATCCTACTACTTTGCAGATGTGTTGAATTACAAAGTCTTCATGAGTAGAAGACGGGTGCATCAGAGGCAAATAGGCATAGCCAGTTCAGCTTTGATTCTTTATTGTGTATATTACAGTAATCATAACTAGATTTTGTTTAGCAATCCATTTCTTATATTAATTTGAACAATTCCAATTTTCTGCATTAATTATAAACAGGTTTGCGAGTTTCTAACCCATGTCTTTTCTGAGTTTTCTAATTAATCTCTTTTTTACTTTTACTATTTGCTTTATGGTTGCATTTTGTTTTATTGAATGCAGTCTGTACCCAATTGGTTTTAAGATGAACGGTTGTACAATAAGTTAAATAAATAAATAAATAATTTGTCAAATGGCAAGTATAATGCAAACTATCTTATGGCTCAAGTTTCTCTAACTCTGAATTCCCAGATGGGTAAAACTAAAATTCTCATTAGGCACATTCTATGTCCATATTGATTGAAAATAATGTTAGTCAGTGGTGGGATTCAATTTTTTTTACTACTGGTTCTGTGGGCGTGGCTTGGTGGGTGTGGCAGGGAAAGGATACTCTAAAATCTCCAGTCAGAGGTGGTATTTGCCAGTTCTCTGAACTACTCAGAATTTCCATTACCGGTTCTCAGAACTGGTCAGAACCTCTGATGTTAGTTCTACTTTACCCCTTCAGGAAGATATTACTTTGAGGGGAAGGCTACTGTAAGCAAGCCATAAGATATAAGCATGCACATATCTGATTCCAAATATTATCCATTAAGTTTAAACTCTTGAGCTAAGAACACGATACCATTCTATTTATCAGCCTACCCATAATCTCCAAAGAAAAACTATTCACTGTGGAAAAGTGCAAATTCAGTAACTGAAGAAAATTGGCAGGTTTGTGCTAGTAGCAGTCTATATTTCATTATTTAAAAACTAAAATGGTGCAAAACTTATCATCTCAAATGCATATAATTAATACATGGAGAAATTAAATAATGTTTTTATTTCATGGGAGCCGAGTAAACATGGATCTTTATTATCACTATTTTCTATTATTCAGCTCCAAATGTGGCCCCTTCTGAGGTTGGAGGAGGAGGAGGAAGCAATAGAGAACTGACAATAACATGGGTGGTAGGTATTATCCAGTATATTTATCTATATTGTAAAAGAATGTTGTAAACTATCCAGAGTCACTTAGGTGAGATGGTCAGTGTAGACATTAAATAAATGAAAAAATAAACAGAAGTTACATTCTTCTGCTGAAATAAATATGTTTGTGCATATAAAATAGATCACTATAGAATGCAGATTATTAGAAATATTGCTAAATAATTTGCAAGTATACATGATGAGTTTTTGTGTCCATACTTATATTTTTTAAGATTCAAAATTCCTTTTTAAAGTGGTCTTAAAGGCTAAATGGAATAAAATTAACAATGGTGATGATGATATTATAATATATTGAATAAATACTTGGCATTTCTTTCTTAGACCAGAACATTAACTTAGTATAGTACACATAAACTTATAGCAAACAGACTGCTTGGTACATGCATGCACACAAAATAATGCAGACCAGCTACAATATTGATTGCTAAATAGTATAGTCACATTACAATTTTTCTTGATGACCATTCTCTCTATTTGGGTCAGTTAGATTTTTTTCGGATCACTGGTTAAATCATGGCTACTCACTTTGTGGTCTGGGATCTGAAAAAGTGTGTCACAAATCACACCAAACCTTTTAAACATGAAGTGATTGCTAGAGCCCAGCATATGCTTAGAGTAAGCTTGCTTTGATAACATGTTAATTCCATGTGACTAAAGGACTTGCAAATCTAAACAAATATGAAGCAGTGAGAGCAGCAGAGAAATGCCCATTTGGCAGACAATGTGCATCCTCTCTCACCTAGTACCTTGTTTCCCCTCACTTTAAATCACTTCGACTTTGGTGTCTACAATGCCCTAAGACAGTGGTGGCTAACTTTTTTTGGCTCCCTTGCTGATAATTGTGCGTGCGCTCGCTTGCACATGTTCGTGTGCCAGCACCCAGAAGGCAATGCGTGCTGGCCCCCCCACACCCCCTGTGCAGGTGTGTGCGACTCCCCCTCATGCACTGCACATCTGTGCATGTGCACAAGATTTCCCCTCGAGTGCCGTGCATCTGAGCATGCGTGTGCGATTCCTTCCCTCGTGTGCTGTGCATTTTTGCGCATGTGTGCACAACTCCCTCCTCACATGCAGAACATCTGCCCATGCACACATGATCCCCTTGTGCACAGTGCATCCCTGCACATGCTCACACAATCCCCTCATGCTCAGTGCATCCCTGCGCATGCGGGTGCATCTTCCGCACAGCCCCCTGTGCATGCGCAGCAGATACCCAACAATCAGCTGTCGGGTGATGGTGCATGCGTGCCTGTGCAGTGGGGCTCTTCTGGGCGACCTCTCGCATGCTGGGGGAAATGGCTCTGCAGGCCACTTCCGGCACATGTGGCATAGGTTCTCCAACACGGCCTTAAGATGTGCTTTGATTTAATAAGCTTTCTCAGCAAACAGACAGAAAAGGCTTGCTTATTTGTATGAGATCTCCCATGGCTTGCAAGCAATAGGGGTTTTTTATGGCTTGCAATTAATAAGGATATTTTATGAATATGAATAATTACATAGCTTTTTGATAAAATGAAAGCAAGATCCCCCCACCAAAAATCCTCTATGATTCATAAATCTTGTACAGATCCAGCAGCAGCAGCATGAAGAATAGAGTAGCGTAGCGTAGCATGGAGTAGAGTAGAGTAGAATAGGAATAGAATAGAAGCAAAGCAAAGCTGGAAGGGACCTTGGAGGTCTTCTACTCCAGCCCCTGCTCAAGCAGGAGAACCTTTACAATCTCAGACAAGTGACTGTCCAGTCTCTTCTTAAAAACCTCCAGTGATGGAGCGCCCATGATTTCTGAAGGCAAGCTCTTCCACTGGTTAATTGTCCTCAGTGATGGGATTCAAAATTTTTTACTACCGGTTCTGTGAGCGTGGCTTGGTGGGTGTGGCTTGGTGGGCATGGCAGGGAACGGTTACTGCAAAATCCCCATTCCCTCCCCAACCCCCTAACCTGCTTTCCAGCTCCGTTCTCTTGTGCAGGGCAACCAAAGAAGACCCAGCTGATCAGCTGGGACTCAGGAGGCAAAGAAGAGAGGGGGGTAGTGCCAGTCAGAGGTGGTATTTGCTGGTTCTTCAAATTACTCAAAATTTCCGCCACCGGTTCTCCAGAACTGGTCCGAACCTGCTGAATACCACCTCAGATTGTCCTCATTGTTAGGAACTTCATCCTTAATTCCAGGTTGCTTCTCTCTTTGATCAGTTTCCAACCATTGTTTCGCCCTGCCCTCTGTTGCCTTATAGAATAATTTGACCCCCTCTTCTTTGTGGCAGCCCCTTAAATACTGAAATACCTCTATCATGTCATCCCTAATTCTTCTTTTCTTTAGACTAGCCAGACCCAAAAGCTGCAGTCGTTCTTCATATGGTTCAACTCCAGGCCTTCTATCATCTTAGCTGCTCTTCTCTGAACTTTTCCAAAGTCTCAACATCTTTTTTGTAGTATGGTGACCAAAATTGGTTGCAGTATTCCAGGTGTGGTCTTACTAGGGTTTAAGCCAGCCATGGGCAAACTACGGCCCGGGGGCCGGATCCGGCCCATTCGGCTGTTCTATCCGGCCCGCGGAGCCGAAAGAGCGGAGGGTTCTCTTGCTCTCCCAGAAGGCTACGTGAAGTAATCTAACTTTGAATTTATATTAGTTCACACAAACACTCCATCCATGCTTTTGTTCTGGCTCTCTGGTCCGGTTTAAGAAGCCATTGTGGCCCTCGAGTCAAAAAGTTTGCCCACCCCTGGTTTAAGCGGCACTAATACTTCACACGATCTTGATTCTATGTGGGGGTGGGCTTTAAAAATGTTAGCAAAGGGTTCTCTGCCCCGTTGCTTGGTGGGCGTGGCCCTGGTGGGCGTGGCCTAGTTGGCCTCCTGCACCATGATGGATGGGGGTGTTTAATCTATCTGTCTCCATTTCATTGACTTTGTGTCAGTAGTTATATGCTCTAATTTTGATAGTGCATGAATTGTATGAATTCCCAATTCAGCTCTAACTGCTGCGGCAGATGTTCTTAGATCTACACCCAAAATACATCTCAAACGCTGGGACTGTGTTAGTACTGTAATTGAGTATAGACCCCAAACTTCTGCTCTGTACAAGAGCATAGAGGGGTAACCTTAGCTTTATATTTTTTAATTAATGGGGTGAGGGACCCTGGGTAACTATGATTCTTTAATTTAAGCAGTAAATTCAAACAAACTTTTGCTCTAAGTGTATTCTGTTGATGGTGGCAAGCCCAAGATCCAGTCTTGGAAAAAGTTATGCTGAAATATACCAAGGTATTAACCTGTTCAATTGGTTCACTATCTAATTGCCATCTATGTCTCTGATGATGTTTTCCAAACACCATGATTTTTGATTTAGATTTACTAATAGTTAGGGAGTTACTGGCAATAGGAGCTGAATCTTCTTAATAGCCTACATAATTCTACTTGTGAATATGATAATAAAATCATATCATCAGCATAGAGCAAGCTGTTACAGTATATATCCTAACATTGATCCTAACATTGGCATATGTACCATAGGATCCTTCATTAACTGTAGCAAGTCATTGATATATAAACTAAATAATATTGGGGCCAGAATACATCCTAGCTAACCCCTTTATTTGTGTGAATCCTGTTAGTCAGAGCCAGAGGTGGTATTCAGCCAGTTCTGACCAGTTCCAGGTAGTGGAAATTTTGAGAACTGACATGAGCACCCCCCTGCCGCAGCCATTGCAAACACACACACACACACACACACACACATACCTGGTCTGGGATGAACTGTGATCTTGTGAGCTCCGGTCAGCAGCGGGTGTTGGGAAAAGGAAGAAAGGGGGGAGGAGGGGGGTGGCGTGCAACTGCAATGGGGCTTTGAGCACCCCGCACCCCAGCCGTCTCCTTTCCACTCAGAGATGCTTTCAGAGGGCTGAGGCAGGGGGTAATCATGCTTAAAGCATGCATGCTGCTTTAAATCCTGCCTGCCACTTTAAGCGTGAGTACCCCCTGCCTCAGCCCTCCGAAAGCATCTCCCAGTGGAGCAGCAATGGCTGGGGTGCAGGTGCTCAAAGCCCCATTGTAAGGTCCCCTCTCTCTTAAGGCTTTAAAATGGCAGGCAGGCATGATGGGACTTTTCAGGGGATAAGGGTAAGGGATTCAAGGTATTAGTATTAACATTCAAAGTCCTACATGGCTTGGGTCCGGGGTATTTGTGGGGGTGTCTCCTGCCGACATCAAATGCCGATCACCATGTGCATGAGCACAGATGGGGACTCCTGGGGTGCCGTCCGCAAGACAGTGTCAGGTGGTGGTGCCCTGGGGGAGGACCTACTCTGTAGTGGCTCCCACCTTGTGGAACCAACTACCCTTGGAGCTCCGTTTGGCTCCTGATCTTCGCTCCTTCCACCACGATCTGAAAACTTGGCTGTTTGAGCAGGCCAGGCTGGACTGACCTCTGGGGGGGGGGAGTGTTTTAAATTGGGTTTTAGATGTTGGGCTTGTTGGTTTAATTCTTTTTAAATTATTTATTGTTTGTATTTTACTTGTGAGCCACCCCGAGTCCTTCGGGAGAGGGGGTGGCATACAAGTCCAAATAAAATAAATAAAAATAAATAAATAATCACGCTTAAAGCATGCATGCTGCTTTAAATCCTGCCTGCCACTTTAAGCGTAAGTACCCCCTGCCTCAGCCCTCCAAAAGCATCTCCCAGTGGAGCGGCGATGGCTGAGGTGTGGGGTGCTCAAAGCCCCGTTGCATGCCACCCCTCCCCCCTTTCTTCCTTTTCCTGCCACCCGCTGCTGACTGGAGCTGTTCGTCCCAGACCAGGTGTGTCTGTGTTTGTGTGTGAGTGAGTGAGAGGGGGGAGAGAGGAGACAGAGAGAGAAAGGGAGAGAAAGAGAGGGAAAGAGAGGGGGGAGAAAGAGAGTGGAGAGAGAGGGAAAAAGAAAGAAAGAGAGGGAAAGAGAGAATCCCACCCCTGGGTGGCTGTCCCCAGAGTGACAGAGATGGAAGGAATAATGGGGTCATATAGAAAGTCAGCATACAGGCATCCGATCCTGGTTGCATTAGGGACCTTTTGCTTACAATATCTGTACATTTGGAATTTTCCCTTCTGTGCTACAAATTCATTTTTGTTAAGAGCGTGGGATGTTTGAGTGTTACATTTCTTTTGTGTGCATTCATGGAAGTTGTTAACTTTGATTTGTCAGTCTTGGGTTGCCTGATTATTATCTTCAGGTGAATTCTTGAGGTTAAATAGAGTCTAAGTAACTAATAAAGTTTCTCCACTCACAGTTCCTAATGTCTGGTTTTTGAAGAAAGGATCATTTCTAAAGATGTTATTCTTGTAAAGTTTGTTTTATTTTGTAAGTTCTCTGCAACAATGCCACATACAGAGACACAATGAAGAGAAAGAATATCTGGCTATGAGTGTCAGGGGATTCAAAGTATTGAGCCTGAGGCTCCTCTTTTGCCTGCGATCTTGGATTGGGGTTTGAAGGCTGTAAAGTCTCCAGTCTCTTTTACATCTACACAACTGCAACTCTTGCTCTTGGTTCTGATCTGGTTCGATAGCTTGTGATCCAATGTAAGAAGGATGTTGAGGAACAAAGAGTGAAAGGGTGCAGAAGTATTCATCCAGAACTGAAAGTTGGGCTCCTGGGGAGAAGGAGCATCTTTGGGACTGAAACTCATGTACTGTAGATACAATAAGAAGCACCAATTGGGTCTAGGAAGGGTCACCAGTCTGAAACGTTAACAGCTGCATGATTCTGCAGCCCTCAGTAGGGTGGTTTCTTCTTTCTTTCGTTCCTTCCTTCCTTCCTGCTATTGCCTTTCTTCTGGGCTGTTCTTATTCTTTTTTTTTAAATAATGCTTTATTGAGTTTTTTCCATTTATACATATTACCAATAGTTATTAAACAGTGCTGTGACATTATATATACATTTATGTGTCCTATCAAAACTTACTATGCATAATACTTTCATGACCTCTTATTTATTATATACATTATTTACAATTTCTGTGTTTATATCTGTTATCTATCCAAATAAACCATGTTTCCCATACTGCGTTGTATTCTGTGTCTGTTTTCCCTTTTAGTTCCATAGTTAATTTATCCATTTCCACACACTCTAAAATTTTTTTGATTACTAAGCCTTCAGGTGGTATAGAGTTTTCCTTCCAGTACTGAGCATATGAAATTCTTGCTGCTGTTAATATAGGCAATATAAGATATTTTATCTTCCAATTATATATATTTTTTATTATTCCTAAGAGCAATAATTCTGGGACAAAATCAATTTTGTTTTTAGTTAACTCTTCTAACCACGTTTGAATAATTTTCCAGTATTTTTCCGCTTTGGGGCATGTCCACCAAGAATGAAAGAAGGTACCTTGTTGTTGTCCACACTTCCAACAATTTGGTTTTAAGTTTGGGTAAATCTTACCCAGTCTTGAAGGTGCCGAATGCCAATGGTAGAACATTTTATGTTGGTTTTCCTTATATGCTGCCGATTTTGTTATTTTATAATTCACATTCCACATCTTTTCCCATTCTTCCAGATCAATAGTATGTCCAAGATTCCTACCCCATGCAATCATCGTTCCTTTCACAATTTCTTCCGCTCTTTCAAATTCTAATAAATGTTTATATAACTTCGATAGTAATTTCTCATCTGGGCCATTCAAGATTTTATCTAGTGTTTGTATTTCATTATCTACTCCAAATTCCTCACTGTCTTTTTTATATCTTGTTTGAATTTGCATATAGGTCCACCAATCCAGTTTTATTCCCTGCTCTTCCAATTTCTGCCTGCTCTTTAAGTTCCCTTGGTCATCTAGAATTTCCCTATACCTAGCTGTTTTCTTAACCTCCGTTATATTGGGGTGGATTACTGCTTCCAAGGGAGATACCCAGTTTGGAATTTTCAAATAATATTTATTCTTTATTTGTTTCCATGATTGTATCAACACATTTCTTATTTTATGTCTATAAAAGTATAGATACGGCTTGTTTTCTTTGTCCCACAGGAAGGTATGCCATCCTCTTTGTATGTCATGCCCTTCTATGATTAATATTTTTTTCCTTAGATTGATCCAATCTCATATCCATACATGCTGCCTCATGGTATAGTTCCCAATCTGGAAGCCCAAGGTCACCTCTGCTCTTACTATCCTGTAAATCTTTTAACTTTATTCGGGCTTTTTTGCCTGTCCAAACAAATTTTGTGATTATTCTATTAAGTTCTCTAAAAAAATTCTTATCTAACTTTGTTGGAGTTGTTTGAAATAAATATAAAATGTTTGGCAGGACATTCATTTTGATAGTTGCTATTCTTCCTAATAACGATAATTGTAAAGTCCCCCATTTTTCTAAATCTTTTTTAATTTGATTGAATAATTTGGTATAATTGTCTTCTTTTATTGTGGAGCACTTTGCTGTTAACCATATTCTTAAATATTTAATTTTTTTGTGATTTGTAGTCCCATTACTTTTTCTAACTCCTTTTTATTTCTAATTGTTGTGTTTTTCACTAGCATTTTGGTTTTGTCTCTGTTAATTTTAAATCCTGAAATACTCTCCATATTTTTCTAATTCCTCTATCAAAATTGGGCCTGATTTTTTTTTAATTCATATTTATATCCCGCCCTTCTCCGGAGACTCAGGGCGGCTTACAGTTTTTGGGATACAACCCAATGCGCTCAGCAATAGCCTTCATTCCATTGTATCTGCCTGCTTATTACTAAGCGGCATTTTTTACAAAGTCATGTTATTGCCCCCAACAATCTTGGGTCCTCACTTTACCTACCCTGAGAGGATGGAAGGTTGAGTCAACCTTGAGCCTGGTGGGATTCGAGCCTGCAATAATTACAGGCAGCTGGAGCTAAGTGCTAGGCTATTAACAGCCTGCACCACCAAGATTCTAGTGGCTCCTCTATAAAAAAAAACAAATCATCCGCGAATGCTTTTTAAAATTTTTGTTCCCTGTATCTCTGAATTATTCCTAATTTTTATTAATAGTGTCTCTAGTGTCAAAATAAAGAGCAGAGGTGACAGTGGGCATCCCTGTCAGACTCCTTTTGTTATTCTAAATGCCTTCGTTATATCTTCGTTTATTATTATATTGGCCTTTTGAGAAGAATAAACTGTTTCTATTAATTTTTCAAATCTGTCTCCAAACTTCATTTCCTTAATCTGATGTACCATAAATTCCCAATTTAAATTATCGAATGCTTTTTGTGCGTCCAGAAAGACAAGGGCCACTTGTCTTCCTGGTTGCATTTCATAATATTCTAATATGTTCATTACTATTCTAATGTTGTCTCTTATTTGTCTTTGCGGTAAAAATCCTTTCTGATCACTATGTATAATTTCGTTTAAAATCTTTTTTGTCCTTCCTGCAATGATACTCATAAAAATTTTGTAGTTGGCATTCAAGAGCGATATTGGTCTATAATTTTTGATTTGATTAACATCAGTACCTACTTTCGATATAAAAGGTAATATATGATTCCCTCCACAATTCCGGTATTTTTGCATTTAACAAGGCCTCATTACATACTTCCAGTAATACTAGTTCCAATGATTCTCCTAATTTTTGATATAATTCTCCTGGTAGGCCGTCTGGCCCCGGGGTCTTATTTGGCTTCTGTTTTTGGATTGCTTCCTTTAATTCTGTTAATGTTGTTTCTCGATTTAATATATTCCTTTTTTCTTCCTCTATTGGTGACATTCTATCTGTTTTTAAATACTGATCTATTTTGTCTGTTTCTATTATTTTTTGTCTATAGAGATCTTCAAAATATTTTAGGGCAATCTTTTTTTTCTCTTCTTCATTGTTTTGTAGTATTCCTAATTCATCTTGAAGCTGGTGTATTATTCTTTTTTCTCTTTCTTTTTTCAATTTATAGGCCAGCCATCTCCCCGGCTTGTTTGCATTTTCAAAATAATCTTGTTTCATAAATTTAAGTTCCCTTACAATATCTTCCTGTTCTAATAGGTTTAATTTGTGTTTGGCCAAATTCAGTTGTTCCTTAATTTGATTACTCTCTGGGTTTTTTTGCATTAATTTTTCTAAATCTCCAATCTCTAATTGTAATGTATTTTGTTGCCCCCGTTTCTCCTTGTTTCTTTTTGCAAAGTAAGATATTGTTACCCCTCTGGTATATGCTTTCATCGTATTCCATAGGATTTGCAAAGATGTTTTTTTTATTTATATCAAAAAATATTGTCAATTCATTTGAGATATTTTTAAATAAATTCTTCTTCCAGTAATATCTAGGGGTTCAGTGTCCATCTTTTTCTTTTCTTTTTCTGGCCTCTCCAACTTACTTTAATGGGGTTGTGGTCAGCCCAGGTGTTTGGGAGAATTTCGATTTTCTCTATTTCTTTACCTAAGTCAATATTTGTCCATATCATATCAATTCTTGAATAAGATTTATGTGGATTTGAATAGTATGTAAATTTTTGTTCCATGGGGTTTAATGTTCTCCATACATCTATTAGGTTCAATTCCTCCATCATATCAAAAAATGTTTGTGGCAGTATATTCCTTTTTTTCATTTTTTTTATTATCACAGACGTAGTCTTTTGTAGTCTCTATTATTCCATTATAAACTCCTACTATGCATATATCTTTCTGACCTGTCTCAACAATTCTTTCCTGAAGTTTTTTGTAGAATTCTTTTTGGTTTTTGTTAGGTGCATATATATTTACTAGTAGTATCTGTCTTTGTCCTATTTTTTATTTATTTATTTATTTATTTTTTAATTACATTTATATGCCGCCCTTCTCCGAAGACTCAGGGCGGCTTACAATTTTTGGAGCACAACCCAATGCGCTCAGCAATAGCCTTCATTCCATTGTATATGCCTGCTTATTACTAAGCGGCATTTTTACAAGGTCAGCTAATTGCCCCCAACAATCTTGGGTCCTCAATTTACCTACCCCGAGAGGATGGAAGGCTGAGTCAACCTTGAGCCTGGTGGGATTCGAGCCTACAGTAATTGTAGACAGCTGGATCTTAAGAGCAGGCATTTAACAGCCTGAGCCACCAAAGCTCTAGTATTTTATCTCTAGTATTAATATTCTACCCTTAATGTCTGCGTAAATTTGCTTTGCTCTATCTCTTCTCTGATATATGTCACCACCACCCCATTTTTTCCCCAGCCAATGCAGTATGGAGTTTCCCCAATTTATTAAATTCTAAATACTTTTTGTCTTGATTCTTAATATGTACCTCTTGGAGGCACACAATATCTATATTTTGCTTAATCAGTTTTGATAGTATTTGTTTTCTCTTAACTACAGCATTTAATCCATTTACATTTACTGATAGTAGTTTTAATTCTTTTTCCATATTTTTGTTAGTCTATCTATTTTTATTTCCTTCTAGTTTTTTTTCTATTCATTTGGGATCTGGTTCTAATGCCTTCTTCCTTTTGGGATTCTTGTGTTTCTTTAATCTTATCTTCCTGGTCTTCTATCTCTGATTCTACCTGGCCTTCTTCCTGGGTTCCTTCCTCTAGCTTCTCTCTACTGTTGTCATTTTCTTCCCTTCCCGTCAATTGGTCGTAGAGTTCTTGAGCTTTATCCAGGTTATCTATTTTTATCTTTTTTCCCTGCCATGAGACCAGCATACCTTCTGGAATGATCCATCGAAACAGAATGCTTTGTTTGCTTAATTGTATTGCCAGGTGACGATAATCCTTACGTTGTTCTCTAACTCACCTTGGTATTTGTTTGAGAGTGATAATTTCTTTGTCCTTATACACTATAGGTTCCTCCCTTGTTATTTTATATATTATGTCTCTGACATTCTTCCAGGCAAATCTGACGTGCACTTCTCTGGGTAATCAGTCTTTTGGCATAATTAGTCTGGACCCTATAGACTTCATCTATCTCTCTTATAACCTCTTCAGTATCTCTTCCCAGAGTTTCTGCTATCAATTCCGCCATCAATTTTCCCAGGTCTTCATCCTTTGCCTCTGTTATATTCTGGAATCGTAAATAGAAAGAGGCTTGGTCCATCTCCAGGTGGACCAGGGAATCTTCCAAATTCTTATTAGTTTCCATCATGCGTTGATCAACCTGCTCTAATTTTTTCTCTGTTCTTTCTGCTTTTACTTCTACTGTTTTAATTTTTTTGCTCATTTTTCTGGATCGCTTCTTGTATAGAGTCAAATTTATTATCTAACTTTTGGATTTTATTGGTCAATTCCTCATGGTTTCTGGACATTGTCTCCTGCAACTTCACCACTGTTTCTTGAATCATTATGAGTATTGATTGCATGGTTGGTATATTCTGCGGTTGGCTTGATTTTTCTGCATTTAGCATTCCGTCAATTGTTCTCTGTGTTGATGGAGATGCTGTTGCTGATGATGGATTTGAGGATGTTTTCTTCCCTGCTCTCGAAGTAATTGTCGGTATGCTGGTCATCTCTTTCAGGATTTCTTTTTGGTCTCCTAAACTTTTATAAATGTTTTCCCAAATTGTCATACAATTACTTTATAGTTAGCAATATTAGATCTTATCTTTCTGTCTTGATTCTTTTGAATCCAATATTTTAATTTATAGAAGATCCCTACAATTCTGTTGGTTTGTTTGTTTGTTTGTTTGTTTATTTATTTATTTATTAAACTTATATGCCACCCAACTCCCAAAGGACTCCATTTCTGTTCTTTTTTAATATTATCAATGTTAGTATCACTCACTATCTTATTCTCTCTAAAGACTAATTTCTATTCCTACTTCTAAAAAATAAAACTATATAATCAATAATATCTTTCGTTTCTTATTCAATATTTCCATCATTATTGTCCGTTCATATATGCTCTAATAAATGTGGTATAATATACAATATACGATATAATATAGTTGATACTTAATATACAATTAACTAAATATTAATCCAAGTATATAAATCCTAATTATATTTTAAATATAACAATATCTATCTATCTGTCTATATATATCCAAAATTATTGTCTATTAAATCATCTATAGTACTTACACGTAACTCCAGTTAATATTTGGAATTCAATATAAATATAAATATAAAATATTAGTATAAATATAAATTAATTAATATAAACTAAGTATAAATTAATCTTATAAATTCAGTAAAGCTTAACTATATTGTAATTTTTTCCTAAAGATATCTCAATCTTTAAAATTAATACAACTATTATAAGTTATATATATTTGATTAATTTACAATTTCAGTTCTGTCTCAACTAATAATCCAATCTCCTTCCGTTGTTAATTTTGGGCTTTCTATAGTCCTCCTGCTTGTTCAGTTATTAAATTTTGTGATTCTACAGTTCATTCCTCCAAGCTTTCACAGGTTTCACCAAAGCTTCTTAAATTGCCTTATTGTTCTCTAAGCCTCCGAAGCTGTCAACTTCCCCCTTCTGCTTTCAAGGCTTTTCTAAAACAAATCCACAATCCACAATCACCTCCGGAGCTCTCCTCTTCGGTCCTCTTTCTGCTACAAACTTTCCCTTCTTCCCTTTCTTTCACTCCACACAGTCACACAGCCGATATTTCGTTGCTTTCAGCACCAGACAGATTGAATCACTGGATTCTCCTCTCCCTCCCTCTCAAATTTAAAGTCTTCTATTCTCTCTTTTCAGCTTTCCTAAGTTCTTTGGCAGACAGCTCTTTCCTTTCAGGTTGCCGATATTCGGGGCTAAAGCCTTTCCCCTGGAGCTTCCTCCTCTGCTGAGAATCTCTGGAAAGTTACTCACTTTAGGAGTTCAATATGGGATTCTTTTCAAATGTCACAGTCTGTTCTTTACAGTTCTTGCTTCCTCTTCAATTGTGACTGATCATGGTTTTGGGTCCGGTCATGCCAGTATGACAGGGCAGGACACCCTCCACGCTGGGATCAAGGGAAATCCTTCAGTGTAGTGGGAGGCTGGCTCCCTCTCTGCCACACCCTTGGGGTCCCCTCTGCTTTGCGTTGTTCTAAAAGCTTCCTGCACCTTCGAAGGGCCCCCGATCACGGAAAAACCAGAGATAAGGGACAGAGCTAGTCCTCTCCCTCTGCAGCACCTAAGACGTCATCACCGGAAGTAACTGGGTTGTTCTTATTCTATGATACTATAGAACTGGGGTTGCTCTGAGCATCCTCTTGTTTCTAAGCTGCCTTGTTTGTTTCTGTTGATTGCATGTATTTTTTTAAGACCCTGCAGAAGATTAAAAAGCACAGTCCCTGCCTGCAGGCTTATTCTCTGAGAGGCAGAGTACAATAGAACAGGGCCAAACTGGGAGTATCCCACCCCTGTGTGTGTGTGTATGCGTGTGTTTCAGGTGGGCTTCCTAGCTTTAGAAGGAGGAAGGGACAGAAAGAAAGAGAGGGAGAGAGGGAGAGAGGGAGGGGGAGAGAAAAAGAGAGGGGGATACAGAAAGAGAGAGAAAGAGAGGGAAAGAGAGAGGGAAAAGAGAAAGAAAGTGAGAGAGAAATAGAGAAAGAAGATACAAGAAAGAAAAGAAAGAGAAAAGGGAAAGAAAAAAAGGGAGAGAGAAAGGAAGTGAAAGGAAGAAAGAGGGGTGGAAGGAAGGGGCAGAAAGAAAGGGAAAGAAAGAAGGAAAGAAGGAAGGAAGGAAGGAAGGAAAGAAAGAGGGAGAGGAGAGAAAGTAAATGAGATATGTGGATGGATAGATAAATACATGGAAAGAGGGAGGGAGGAGAGAGAAAAAAGGAGAGGAAGGAAGGACATAAACCCTGGCTTCAGAAGACTTTGAAGCAGCACAGCAATCTAGGGCTGGCCTGCAAGGGATCTTGGAGGTCATCTAGTCCAACCCCCTGCTCCAGCAGGAGATCCTTACAGAATCAAAGAATAGCAGGGTTAGAAGGGTGTGTGCGGTTTTGGTCCGCACTTGGAGGGCCGCTCATTGATAAGGCCAAATACGTTAAGAAGACTCCATGCAGGTTCTTCCTCGGATGAGCTGACCCCGACACAGAGTCTGGGGGGCTCTTTTATTGGGTGAGTATAGGCGGGGTTAGTAGAGCATACTGTGAGTACATTTTTCCATCTATGTTAGATGCAGGTACAAAATTTGTGCGAGCAACAAGCAAAAGGTTACAGTTTGTGGTTATGTGGTTGGAACAGGATATTCAGAAACAGACAGACAGTGCAGCTACATTCTCCGCTGCTAACTTCCTTGTATGTGGTTCAGCTTTTACAGAAGCCTGCACACACAAGTTTTAATGGCTAATACAAAAACAATTAATGATTTTATAGCAACATCTCCTCTGTTTTTGTTTTTTGGAAGGTAATCAGCACTGGCCTATGCCTAAGGATCCTCATGAGACCATACACTCTCCAGTGCATGGTGTCAGAGCAGACCTGACAGCAGTTCAGTCAGGGCCTTCCTCATCAGAGGATAGGCAATCACAAGGAGGTTTCAACATGGGGGCAGTTAATTCATGCTGAAGCAGCTGGACAGAAGTGGAGGGTTAGGTAGGCCTCCAGGACATAACCATAGACACAATATTGGGGATACATTGGATACAGCAGCAGAGAAGCACAAAAATCAAGGGGGTTTCAGCAGGGAAGGGGGGCCAAATACATAAGATTCAATAGCAAAATAAGTGTGATCAACAAAACCAGAACATACATAACGTCCAAGTAATGGAGGAGTGCTGAGAAAAGAGAGATAAGCCGAACAACAGCCTCCAGGATTGAAACAGCAAGTCCACCTGGAATAAGTCACGGTGTAAGATGATCTAGGCAACCTCCATGGGGGCCTGACCAGTTCATGCTGCATACTGGGCGAGCAACAGGGCAGTGGATGGAGACAGTAGAGGGCTGAGAGGTCCAGATGGACAAGGTCAACCAGGTGACTTCCTCGGTTCCTAGCTTGAAGGAGGCATGTGGAACAGGGTCGGCAAGCAGGACAGCAGAGGAGACCAGAAGGCACAGGAGTACAGGAAGCATCTCCGCCAAATGCTGTGGCTTGTGGCTCAAGGTTACTTCACAAGGTAGGGTCTGGTGTGTCTGGTAGGAACCCAAAGCACTCGGTCAGGTAGTTGGATGGCTGCATAACCTCGCCCCCAGGTGATGAGATCGGCGGGCCCTTTCCAAGTCAGGTCAGGTAGGCAATGATAATACACCTGTGGTTTGGGTAAATCTGCAGAAGAGGGAGAGGAAAAATGGCACTCTACAGCGGTAGTTAGCGGGTGGCCGGTTAGATTAACAAAATTCAGAGTATATAAGCATAGGTTCAGGGTATTTTGTATCGCTGGGAGGCCAGGGGGATTTTTCCCCTGTTTCAAATATCAATTGAGTGCATATTTAAGTGTCTGGTTAGCGTGCTCTGCCAAGGCTTGGCCTTGGCTGTTGTAAGGTATTCCAAATTTGTGGATAATATCCCATCGATTACAAAACTCTGACATGGCAGAGCTTGTGTACGCAGGACCATTATCAGTTTTTAGCTTTTTTGGGCGTCCCAACGATGCAAAGGTTCGAATACAGTGATTGATCACATGTTTAGGGGCTTCGCCTCTCTGAGGAGTGGCCATAATAAACCCTGAAAATGTATCAACGGAAACATGTAGATATTTCCAGGGGGCAAAAGGAGCATATTGGGTAACATCCATTTGCCATATTTGGCAGGCCTGTGTGCCTCTGGGGTTGACTCCCATAGGAATAGCAATAGCCTGCTGACTACAAGTGGGGCATTGTTGCCGAATGGCCACTGCCTCAGCAGCTGTAATACCAAATTGTTTAATGAGCGCTTTTGTATTTTGGTGAAAGTATGAGTGGCTTTCCCAAGGTGTTACAGGTTGTAAAGGCAAGATCAAATGCGTGGCTGCATCGTCTGCCCTATTGTTACCTTCTTGGAGCACACCAGGAAAAGGTTGGTGGCTCCTAATATGAGCAACAAAAAATGGACAATTTCGTTCTGCGATTAGGGACTGCAGAGTACAAAATAATGCCAATAAATCAGGTTCAATAGATGGTGATAGGTATGAGCCAAATATTGTTAAAACAATTTGAGAAACATACAAGCTATCGAGAATCAAATTAATTGGGACTTTAGAAAAAAGCTGAAAAGCCAAAATTGCAGTGGCCAATTCAGCACGCTGCGCAGATTTTTGTGGTGGCATTGTTTTTGTCTTAAAAGGATTAGAGAGGGGATTTGGAGATAGCTTGCAGGTATGGTTTCAGGAGAAAGAAAAATAACACATCAGTATTGCAGTTACTAAACAGATAAATCAGTTTCAACAAAATGGAGACACAACAGATGAGAAAGGGAAAAAAACTGAATTCAAATGCTTCAGGAAAAGGATGAACAGGTAAAAGCATTTAAACACACAGTAAATGCAAGAATGAAACTTTTCTTGTAAATGAACTTAGAACATTCGTTAATAACCCTGGGTTTTTCTTAAAAGCACAGAGAGGAGAGAAAATTTAACTCTGTTCCTCATCTGGTCCAATTGGCCAGATCAGACCAGAAGAAGACAATCTCTCAGTGTTTTTAATTCTTAACAATTTAAAATTAATATCCGAAGGGATCAGAGACACTTAACAGTTGCAACAGTTACCTCTAGGACACACAAAGTCTTAGACACACACATGTGTGCGCACACACATACCCACACACAAAGACACAGAGGAAAACAAAACTTCTGAGGTTTACACACACACACTGATCATTCCCACAATAAATACCTTCTTGGTAAAATTGGGGAAGGCATAAATCTTAAGGAACAAACCACATGGTAGCATAGAAGATAAAGAGACAGATCTTTTAAGACTTTTAGAGGCAGAAGCACGATGTGGGGCACTTGAACTCCTGCATTTTGAGTATATTTCAAGGGACATAAGGTTAGTTTTGCAAGGTCCGTTGAATCTAAAAGGCCCTGCTCATGGGCTTCTTTGAGCCCTTTTCTTACTGCGCCCATGGGGACAGAGGATGATTCTCCAGCCGGCACGGCCAATTTTGACGGTGGAGAGGGCGCGCTTGGAGGTTTGTTCTCTGCCGACAGGGACTTGGCTTCCTTGTCGGGTTTGTCCTCTGAGGGAGGACAAATCTCTGTTTTTTCTTGATATGGAGGGGGTGCTGGCTGACCAAACCCCTCCTCATGAATTGTCTTAATTGGGATTGGTTCTAATTGTGGGTCAAATTGACCATTGCCAATCTGAACGAGTTGTACAGGATAAAGGGAACAGTTACTTAGTTCGTCCATGTCCAACAAGCCTTGTTGACGAGCTTGTATCATTGCTTTCGCAATGGCTCCCATAGGAGATGAATTAGTCACTGGTGCCAAAGGGACACCGGACAGTGATTTTACTGTGGAGGTAGGAAAAGCTTCTATGTCTTTTCCTTCTGGTTGGGCAATTTTTTCATATTTTGGTTGATATGGCGGTGGCTTTTCTTTGCAGGTGGCATCAGAAAACACACTGTCATGGATTTTTAGACATTCCATGATAATTCGCCATGTCACTAAAATTTTGGGTGGGGCTCTAGGTTGTTCATGGAAATGAGTTCCAATTTTATCCATACTGACACCTTAAGTGAACCCCTTCCGGATAAGCCGGACAATTAGCATAAATATAACTCAACAATTTGACCAAATCTTTCTTTGAGGATAAAGGTAAAGTTTTTTCTGGTTTTTGATAATCACAATTGAACTTTTGGTTAACTCCCTAAGTTCTTGTAGGTGCGCGCCTGTGACTTAGAGAATTTTCCGCCCATACCACTGAAAGGGAGGATTCCACTGG